>JADRCD010219769.1:27145-43793 GCA_019843815.1 Montemys delectorum
ACACACACACACACACACACACACACACACACACACACACACACACAACAACTCTTCAAATGCCTGGAAGATCCCAAGTCTCCCATGATTTATTTACATCACTAACAAGACACTCAAGTAATATTTTTTAAAGGCCTAAAGAAACTATCACTTTTTTTTCTAGTTTACAAACAAGAGCTAATCCACATTTTATCACACTCTATTTAAAAGAATACATGAACTTAACTTGAATTGACTTTTTTTACAAGACATGATTAAATAGTATTTAAACCAAATGCCACTGTGTCAAGCTAGATAAAAATACTTAGCAGCTCTATTTAGTTTGTCAAGCTAAATCAATTTCTTAAAAGTACTATTTGAAGCTGCATGTTGTGGTGCACATCTGCAACCCTGTGACCTGGGAGGTGGAAGCAGGAGGGTCACAGGTTCCAGGCCAACGTGGGCTATACAGTAAAACCAAGTCTCAGAAAAAAAAAAAAAAAAAAAAGTGTTTTCTGGAAGGAAGTATAGTCACACTCTCCAAATTTCACAACTTGTTGCAAGTTCAGAACTTATTAATTAAACTAGTAGTAACAGGCACCCTGTGTCTATGTTCTGTTCTCTCTGTGGTTGATATTTCAGGCAACTTGGTCAATTTAGAAGACAGAAGATAACTAGCACTTGGCTCTTCCACTGGGCACAAGGTAATGAATAAAAAGACTTCAGACACTATCCCAGCATAAAAATAAACAAAAAAGTAGTAGCTGATAACAACAAATTGTTCTAGACATGTTTCTCTCAGAGGTTCATACCTGTGTATTTCCTCAAAAACACCTTTCTCACACATGTATATGTACACATTTGTAAACATAGAAAGATTTACATTTCCAATTACTAAAGCTATGCATCTACTGATGTCATTTCTGACATGCTGCAATTTGAACTCACAGAGCAGGTGCTGACCCAAGAAACTCCACGACACTGCTGTCCATCTTAGACAGTGTCACCATCCTTCAACTGATGCTCTGCTGGCATCATTTGGGACCAAATGTGTTAATCCTCTCATCATCTCACTATTCAAAGATGATTACAAGCTTGGGTGACACGAGGTAAAAAACTAGACTACAGAGGAAAAGAAGCATAGCATTATTGCTGGACAAGAGTGAAGCAGAGAATCAGGACAGCAGCTTCATTGCTGGAACACACTCAACGTCAGCACCTGTAGCGTGGACCAAAACCCTGAGCAAGCCAGGTCAGGTGTTAGTCTAAAGAGAAATTTCCTCACTTTAAATTCTCCATGGAAACCACTATAAACATGAAGGGGGGAAGGACGGAGGGAAGGAGGGAGGGAAGGAGGGAGGGAAGAAGAGAAAGAGAGAGAGAGAGATAGAGAATATTAACCTCTGAGAGACTAAAACCCAATTCAGCTTTAGAGTCATAAGCCACAGACACTGTGTGAATTACATGACTTGTTGACTCTACCCTCATCAGCAGAAATGGTAGGAAATAGTAAAAACTGAGTAATCTGGAATCTCGAGTTTACTGGGAAAATCACATTAGAAAGCACATTAATCCCTTAAAATTTTTCGAAGAGAGCCAGTAGTAAAGGCACATGCCTTTAGCTCTTTCACCTGGGAAGCAGAAGTAGGTGGGCCTGTGAGTTTGAGGCCTGCCTGGGCTATATCATGAGCTCCAAGACAACCAGAGTTACATAGTGAGATCCTGCCTCTAAAAAAATAAAAACAAAAACGAAATAAGACAAAAATTCAGAAGATGATATATAGTTAATCATCATTTTGTAAGATTTCAAGGTGATTCCAGCATTAGTTTATACTAATACATCCTGAAGAGGCTCAATAAATTGTAAATGAATTCCCAAAGGTAAGTTTAACATAGCTACCTTCAATTTTACATCACAAATAAAAATATATTTAAAAAACAGACAAACAGGGCTGGAGAGATGGCTTAGTGGTTAAGAGCACTGACTGCTCTTCCAGAGGTCCTGAGTTCAAATCCCAGCAAGCACATGGTGGCTCACAACCATTCATAATGGGATCTGATGCCTTTTTCTGAGGTGTGTGAAGAAAGCTACAGTGTACTACAGATAATAAATTAATAAATGTAAAAAAAAAAACAGACACACAAACTGTAGCAGTTGGAAGTAAAGAAATCCAGTAGAAGCTGGGCAGTGGTGACACATGCCTTTAATCCCAGCACTTGGGAGGCAGAGGCAGGCGGATTTCTGAGTTTGAGGCCAGCCTGGTCTACAGAGTGAGTTCCAGGACAGCCGGGCTAAACAGAGAAACCCTGTCTCCAAAAAAAAAAAAAAAAAAAAAAAAGGGAGGCAATCCAGTAGAATACCAGAGAAAACAACAACACAGAGTTCAGCAGGATAAAACACACACAAGAGAAATGCTCACTGAATACTTTTTAAAAATGTACAAAAAACAAGATTAAAAGTAATAAAAATGATTTAACTAGTTGTGTACAGACATTAGACATTTAAAATATTCATCTCTCAATATATAAAGTGTCCAGCCAAATCTGATAAGGTTAGGTACAGGACAGGAGATTAACCTCAAAGCTTCTCCAAATAGATTTATAATACCAAGATTAGAAAATCCCAAATGTTAAGAATTGAAACACTTACAGATAAATTTCAAAACAGTTTTAAAACTTCTAAGTAGTGATAAGAGAGGTAAAGTAACAGCCCTGATCTGCACACAGTTCTCTTAAAGGAGAACTACCTGAGACCAGTGAGTCTAGGAAAGTCATCAGGCTCCACAGAAACAGACCAAAGTCTCAGATCCATAAAGAAACAATATAAAACACATATGCCAAAGATCTAGAAAATCTTAAATGTTGAATAATGTGGTATGAGAAAAATAATCCAAAAGGCTAAATGAAGCAAGCTGTCTGGAACCTTACATTTGTGCTTGCTTATCTGGGGAACTTACTCAATCTCCAGGTTAAATTAGTCACTTCTTATTCTTAAGCCTTGGCTTTCTCACCTGTCAGCAATCCTTTCAGCATTGTCAGAAGGGCTAGTTGAGACTAACCTGGATTTCCCTTAATACATACATACATACATACATACATACATACATACATATATACATACATACATAAAAAGCACTATATAGAGGCTGGCGAGATGGCTAAGCGGGTAAGAGCACTGACTGCTCTTCTGAGGGTCCTGAGTTCGGATCCCAGCAACCACATGGTGGCTCACAACCACCCGTAATGAGATCTGATGCCCTCTTCTGGAGTGTCTGAAGACAACCACAGTGAATTATGCTGGAGTGAGCGGGGCGAGAGGGGGAAAGAGGGGGGAAAAAGGGGGCTGGAGCGAGTGGCTGGAGTAGTGGGGAGAGTTCAATTCCTAGCAGCCACATCAGATGGCTCAGGGCCATCTGTACAGCTACAGTGTACTCATACACATAAAAAAACAAAAAACAAAAAACAAAACCCAAGCTATTTGAACATAATAGGAACTATTCATTCATAAAATAAATATTTTCCATTAACTTTTGTGTTACTATATTTTTAAAATAAATGTGAAATTAAAATTACTATGTGATAGCTGGGTGTGGTGGCACACATCTTTAATTCCAGCACTCAAGAGGCAGACGCAGAGGAATCTCTGTGAGTTTGAGGCTAGCCTGGTCTATAAAGCAAGTTCTAAGAAAGCCAGGACACAGAGAAAGCCTGTCTCAAAAACCAAAACAAAGCAATATAACAACAAAACAAAAATTCTACTAAATGATAGAAAAATAATATACAAAATTTATGTATTATAAAAGAATGTAGGGCATGACTCATTTTTGAAGAAAAAATACCTTTTCTAAATTTACAATCCTCTTTTTATGAACCAAAATGACAGAATATTTAGAGTTTTACTAATATTTTTCAAATATATTAAAAACTCAACTTAAGGAAAAACCAAAACACTCCAAGATCAAGTTACATATTTTGTCTATATAATTAAGTAGTCATGTATCTGAAGGAATATTAAAATGACAGGAATTAGGTCAGAATCTGATTCCAGAGCAACCCAATGTCACTAGGCCCAGTACCCACGCTAAATTTACATGAGTCTACCAGAGCAACGGCGACCTGTCATTTAAAGGTGGGATGTGAGGTCTTAAAGTCATTCACAAATTTTGTTTAAAATGTGCCATATATATATGGCACATTTAATATATATATATACTATATATATATAATATATATATATTTAAATGAAGTTGTGCTTTATACAAACAGGACAGGAAAACTCTGGAGCTCAGAGAAGTGCATGTGCAGAAGGAACTGAAAACCTCCAACAGGAGTGCCAGGTGTGTGTGTCTCGCCAGTTTCTGAAGCTAACCAAAAGATCACACCATTTTTAAACCAGGGTTCCAGTAGATTAAATGGGTAATACACAGAAATGAGACAAAAGCAAGAATTCTGTAGCTCCTAAAAAACTGTTCAACCCTTTTAAAAGGCAATATGGTAAACCATTCAATGTTATTGCTAATACATGGTGCTTTTCTGCATCAGAAATAACCTATATATGGAGACTAATAAATTTGATTCAAAATAGATTTCTGTTTCTAATATAACAGAACATATTATAACAAAGTATGCTATTAGACTAATGGTTGTATAGTAGATAAAATAATTTCTCTATAACATAATTTCTAATTAAAATATACTGGTTACTTTTTAACTTAAAAAATTTAAAAAATCATTTCTTAAACTAAACAAAAAATATTCTTACCTTATTTGGGGCTTTAACATCAGAATTCAGTTAGTCTACCTAAATGTACAACTGTTTTAGTTAAAAAGTCCTGTTCTATTGCACAAGTAAAATGATGAGCTCTCTTCCTGACGAGTAAGGAGCTACACGGAGTACAGTGTCCTCCAAAGTTTCCAATGGATGTGGATCACTGGGAAATTTGGGTTGCTAACTTTTCTTAACTTATATGAACTATATAGGAAAGCAAACCTTTTCTTATAGTTTTTATCTACTAACACAAGACTATAACATTTTTGATACAAAGATTATAAAATGTTCTTTTCTAAATTGACATCTTGATCCTTTAATTTTATTTTTAACTACATCTTAAAATTTCTTTACTTTAATTTCTAACAGTTATTTTATTGTATGTACAAGACACATAAATACACAGAATGAGCACGTATTTCACACTAGAGGTAGAACAGGTTATGTCAACTGGGGAACACTGCCCTCTATAGGACAGTGTTTTAAATGACAACTGAATTTATTCTATACAGTCCTGCCAACAAATTTTGGATTTTCCTGCCAGTCTTGTTCCTGAAGCAAAATTATTCTCCTCTGTAAGACTGTTCGTTCCAGCCAGGCAGTGGTGGCATATGCCTTTAATCCCAGCACTTGGGAGGCAGAGGCAGGTGGATTTCTGAGTTTGAGGCCAACCTGGTCTACAGAGTGAGTTCCAGGACAGCCAGGGCTACACAGAGAAACCCTGTCTTGGAAAAAACAAAACAACAACAAAGAAAACTGTTTGTTTCATGCTGGAGAAGGAGCCCAGTGCGTGTGAGGCAACAGCTTCACCACAGAGCTACACCTCAGCCCTCTTTTTGCATCTGTGTTTGGTACCACAGACACAACTGCCACGCGAGTTCAGTTCAGCCTGACAGTTACTAATACACACCTTCTGTTTCAGGAGCTGTGAATACAGTGTAGCCTAAGCTCTGATGTGTTTACAGTACAATGGGAGAGAAAGATAATGGCAAGTGCTAAGTACAACAGAAGAGTAGACCACAGAACACAGGCAGTTTGCTTTTCAGGGTGACTTGAGGAGAAGGGAGCATGCCCCTGCGGGCGGAAGGGCTAGGCTGAGTCCTGAAGGCTCAAACACATCTAGTAAAGACAGAACAACCAAACTAATACTGAAAGGAGCAGGATGTGGGACAGCGGGTGCTAACAACTCTGGACTGTGCTCCAAATTAATTTGGGGGCACATAAAAACAAAACAAAACAAAACAACAACAAAAAAACAGATGCCAGGCCTCTACCACAGTATATCTAAGTAAACCTGGAGTGCTACTCTGGTGTCTGTATCCTTAAATCTCCCTACAGAGGATTTTGATGTGTAACTGCCTCCACCCCACAAGAGGTAGGCTGATAGCCATCTGATTCAATGCCTGGGTTTTTAAACAATTATTTACAAATAAAAGACCAGTAGATGATGCTACACAAACTGGATGAACAGTAGCAGGCTTTGCAGAGATTGGATGGCTACTGGACATCTATACAACTGTGCTATTTGGAGACTTTCAGTTCTCATAGCTATTATCTTTCTAGATAACACACAGGTAAAATAAAATGGGTCTAAGAGTCACCAGACCTGTGAGGTGGAGAGATGACCTTACTAATGACACTCTGAGTAAGTGTTAAGACCTAAGGTTTTTGTTTTTTTCTTTTGAAAGGAAGAGGGAATAATTAATGAAAAACTAAGGGACTGACAATACCACTGAAACACACAGAAAGCCCTGCTAACTCCCAAAACTAAAAACCTCATCTTATTTCCTATGAGCTTTGCGCCCTCTGGTGGTCACCAGAGGTTTGACTAGGGATGAGCAGATGAACAGACAGCCAGATTTACCACTTACTGGACTGACAAAAAATGTTCAAGTTATACCTTTTAATCTGCTAGAAACATTTCAATTGGAAAGTATTTCTTGAGACACCAAAACTTACCAGTCTTTGTTAGTATTTGCAGATGCTGACTAGTCATGGTACTTGTCTCTTTCTGAAAGTAATGCACTGTGACAGCTCACCCTCACACCTCTCATTCCCTCCCACTCCTGCTGACATTAGCATCTGAGTGCCATGCAAGCAGCTCTTCAGAACTACACACGTGGAATCACAATTCTAAAGAACATGGCTTGGTGTATGGGCGTGTACTGCAAGGGACTTTCTAAGGTTTCATTTTACGCTCTCTCATGTGTTTTATATTTTTGTTCCATATATTTTATGTCTGTATTAATTTTATTAAGGTATTGTTTGCTGGACAATATAGAAGAATATTTATACCTTTTTACAAGCTTATGACTGCAGTATACTCACTATAGAAATATTTCCCTTTTCATTCAGAGTAAAAGCCATAATCCTGACAATAAACCACCATGTTTATTGTCTAGTAAATTTTCTACTTCTCTGCTCCTCATTCCCTCCCACATTTAGCCCTGGCACTGTGTAAAGCACACCAGGTACGACCCAGCCACAACTTGTATTATCTGGTTCCTCTACAGCCTGTGGAATGCTCTTCCATACGTATGGCTCACTTTTCCCTTTCTTAATGTTCAAGAAACATTAAGTGAACTTTCCCTGATCAGTATATTGAAATTATCCCTGCCTCCTTTATGCCTTCTGCTTGCCCCTGCTTTCTGTCCACAGACTGATCACCTTCTAACACACTGTTCTATGTACTTATATGACTACTTACTCTTGCCACAGAAGAAGCTCTCCAAGCAGACACTGTCTGCCTGTGCTACCAGCAGCTGTATCCCAGGTCCCATGAGCAATAGCTTCTACAAGATAAAGTACAACTATGCATAGGGTGATAATTAATAATTCTTTAACAGAGGTTATGGAAAAGAAAAAATAGTTACTGTTATTTTATAGAATGAAGGATTGTCTGATTCTAGAATCCAAAATTAAGCCAATTAAGGTCTAAAAACCAATCTATTTGAGGATTATCAACACTAGAATTGCAAAATAAAGCCAACAAAAATCTTAGAAGTCTTTTTCTAGTTATAACAGTACTCTTTTACATATTAGGATGAAATTTAAGTACACATCCAAAATATGTGTTAGTGTATTTTAATCAGTGAGATCTGTAGAAGAGTTCGAAATTAATCACACTCTTCATGAGCACTGGAAACACTCATACAGTGCTCAAGAGAGGCAGCAGCCGTGACACTATTCACAAGAACAAGAATCTCTTCAAAGAGGAGCAAGCTAGAACAGCCACCATAAGCCACATAATGCCTGCAAGCCACAGAGGATGAAGAAGAAAGCATTCTTCCCTACAGGCTAACTCCTCCTTTAGACGTCAGCCTCCGGACTAGGAGAAAATAAATTTCCGCTTTAAGGAGCTTGTGGCACTGTGCTGCAGCAGCCCTAGAAAACTAGTGGAGTTGGAATATCTTGTGTCAGTAAGAAAGAAACTGCCCCAAGGATTAGGACATACAAAAAGGACAGAGGATCTAGTTTGAAGATTCTTAGTATTATACTGCACGAATAAAACAGAAATCCCTAAATCTATATAATATAAATATATGGGCATTGGGAAAGGCAATCTACCATGGGATGGGTGCTGAAAATCCCTATGCATTCTTGCTCAATTGACTGGGCCCTACCACTCTGTATGTAGGCCATTTCTCAGGACTGTGACCACCAAAACACTTCTGGGAATGCAGTACCGTCTCTCCAGCCCTTGACAAAAAACAGGCTTGCTATAAGTCGTGAATTCCTATAACTCAGTGCTCTTTCTTTCCCTATACACACAATCCACTGCATATGCAGAAATCCAACTAACCCTACCTGTGTCATCCTGTGGGACTTGAGAGATGTGGAAAATGGATGTAAACAAATCAAGTTCATGCAGTTTGCCAAGCCCTGGGTTGACCCAGGAGCCAGAAGGCTTCTGCCAGCATTTAAAAACAGAAAGAGGGTAACGTAGCTTATACACAGGGCAAAATCTCAGACCTTCCACACTTCTCTTTTTAAGGATTATAAGTAGGTGGTAGATGGACAGACGGATGAATGGAGAATGAAAAGTTCTTTCTGTTGTAGTTAGGGCTACTATCACTGTGATAAAACACCATGACCAAGGCAACTTGGAGGGAAAGGGTTTATTCAGCTCATGCTTCCACATCACAGTTCATCATCAAAGGAAGTCAGGACCGGAACTCAAGCAGTGCAGGAACCTGGAAGCAAAGGCAATGGAGTACTGCTCACATGGCTTACGTATTCTTTCTTATAGAACCCAGGACCACCAGCCCAGAGGTGGCCCCACCCAGTGGGTTGGGCCCTCCCATGCCAATCACTAATTAAGAAAATGCCCCCACAGGCTTGCCTACAGCCCATCTTATGGGGGCATTTTTCTATCGAGGGTCCCTCCTCTCTGATAACTCTAGCTCATGTCAAGTTGACATAAAATTAGCCAGGATGCTTTCATATAGTTGAATGCCAAATAATAAATATAGAACAAACAATTGAAGTTAAAAAATCATTACTGAATGTTAAAAACTAGTAGTTGAAATCCAATTAGGAAACAATATATGTATGTAGACAGTCTCGAGTGTTCCTCACAAACTACTCACTAACTATAAAGAAACAGACTTCGCAGTAGACAAATCTGGCAGATGCCATCATCAGCCAAGTGATCAAAGTTGACATCATCAATACCAAGACAGAAACCCTGTAGTTGCTGCTGGTAAAATGCACTGAGAACACACTTCTGTGTTACTCCTAAAATGTGTGGTCTGACGCTGATTACAAACAATCCAAAATGAGAGACATTCTCCAAAATAACTGGTTTACCATTTTCCATATTTATATTGAAACTATTGCAGATTAGAAGATCCTAAAGAAATATGCCAAGAGAATACGATGCACAATTCTAAATCAGGTCAGGGTAGGAATTTTAGCAAATAATTGGAAAGGACACTGTTAAAGTAAATGAAAAATTTGAATATGCACTACGGATTCCACAATAAGAGTGGATCAATATTAAAATTTCTAATCTTTCTAAAAGCTTCCTAAAATACATACAAAAACATGAAAATTAAAATAAAATCCAGATTTTCATTATGAAAAGAAAGCTATTTGTTCTTAGAAAATAAATATTCAAGTATTTAGGAAAAATGAATGTGATATTGCCAATTTATCTCAAACAATTTAGAAAAAAAATATTTAGCTTGGCAGTGGTGGCTCATACCTTTAATTCCAGCACTCAAAGGCAGAAGCTGGCCAGCCTGATCAACAGGATAAGTTCCAGGCCAGTCAGGGCTACAGGGAAACCCTGTCTCAAAAAGCAAAAACAAACTAACAGAATTTATAGAAACAGATGTGTGTATGAATGTGGAAACAGAATGACAGAGCAAATATAACTGATAAGTATAAATAAAGACCATATAGAAAGATGCTTCTTTTACTATTAAATTTTTTTAATTGTCTTTCTTTAAATTTAATTTAATTTAAAGTTTAATTTAAAACTTAATTTCTCCCTGCCAAAATTGCATAAAGACAAAAAGGATTCTATTTATATTCCCCACTGACCAAACACCCCCTTGAGGTAAAACACAGATGAAAACACAGGCAGAGGCTTGCATTAAATCACCATGCAGCTTTAATGAAAATAACTGCTTGAAGGTCTGTAACTTTACATAGTCAAACATAAAGGTTTGGTTTGGGTTGGGTTGGGTTCTGCCTGTGTGAGAATGTGTCTGTGTTCCAAACAGCAGGTATTTGTGGCAAGGCTGAGTCACTTTAAATGTAGAAGGTGTTTTTTTTTAAGATGGATCTTATTTTTTTCTTTTCTTTTCTTTCTTTTTTTAAGATTTATTTATTTATTATGCATACAGTGTTCTGCCTACACGTATGCCTGCAGGCCAGAAGAGGGCACCAGATCTCATTACGGATGGTTGTGAGCCACCATGTGGTTGCTGGGAATTGAACTCAGGACCTCTTGAAGAGCAGCCAGTGCTATAAACCTGTGAGCCATGTCTCCAGCATAGTTTCTAATGTCTTTGTTTGTTTGTTACTAATTGTATGCAGGTTAATGAACCTCTCTCTCTGTCTGAGTTTCCTAACTTTTAAAATATAGGCAATAATAGTTCTAAGATTTTTGTGGCAATTTCAAAAGGTAATATATGTAAACCTAGGCCATATACAATGTGTGTTTAGTTTATTCCTTAGAAACAATTTAACAAAAGAAAGTAATTTTTTTTTGAGGGGATGTTCTGGGACTTGAACTCGTGCCTTCAAAATTGCTAAGCAAGTGCTCTAACACTTGCCTCATCTCTAGTCATTGAAAATCACTCTTTTTATCCTAAATGACTGATGTCAAATCTAATGTCAAAGCTCTCCTGATATTGCAGTTATGGTATTATGCCTCTTACCAATCTAAAAGCAAAGGAAAAAAAAATAAAAAAGGAAGTCAAGAAGGACCACAAGGAGTGTGTAAAGCAGAGACTGGAGCGCATACAACACACAACTGCACTCACACAAATGTATGTGAGATGCAAAATCCCTCTTCACAAGATGCAGCTTTTGTTGCTGTTGCCTTTGTGTTGTTTTGGCTTTCTGAGACTGGGTTTTAATATGTCTCATGGCTCTCCTGGAATGTAGATTTACCTAGTTCTCTGCCTCTGCCTGGCATCTTTACAAGATTGCAGTGTTTGGTTTTGGTTTTGGTTTTTCAAGACAGAGTTTCTCTCTGTAGCCCTAGATGCCCTGGAACTCAATCTGTAGAACAGGCTAGCCTTGAACTCTGTCTGCCTCTGCCTCCCATGTGCTGGAATTAAAGGCAATCATATTGACCCAATCTCTATCCTATATACCATTTCACCAGTATTTTGTTTTCATTTTCTTTTAGTATTTTAAATGGGGATGGAGAGACAGCTCAGCAGTTAACGTATATATTACATACATAATACATATAAGAGCACGTATAGCTCTTCTAAGGGCTGAGATTCAGTTCCCAGTATCCACATGGCAGCTCACAACCCCTGTAATTCTAACTCTGGGGGTCAAACACCCTTTTCTACATTCTGTGGGCACCGGGAATGCACACAATGCACATACATACATGAGAGTACTCACAGAAACACATTAATACATTTTTTAAAATGTATTTTTCAGGGGCATCAGGATGGATTAAAGGGCAAAGGCTCTGATCTCCAAGCCTGACTATCTGAGTTCAATCCTCGAGGCCCAAATGGTAGAGAAAAACAGAACCCCTTGCAAGTTGTCTCCTGGCTTCCAAATGCATGTGGTGCAAGCACACACAGAATAATTTAACCTTTAAATGCCTTTAAGATATTTTAAAATAAAATTAAGAATCCCATCTGTACTAAATCCTTTCTAGGCATTCTCCATAAGTACCCTGGAAAGGTAGTCCATGTAAGTTACATTATCCAATGCCCTAACATCCAAAGTCACCCCCCCCGCCCCTGCCCCCACACAATTCTCTATAATTTATACACTAAACATTAATCTTAATGTGTTTTATCATTCCTTCACGCTTTAAACTACACAATGGCAGAAATGTCATACTTAGCTTGTATCTCAATCAAACTTGTATAGAGAATGCTCATTAAGTATCAAAGAGGAGCTGGAGAGCTGGGTCAGTTGCTCACATCAGTCCTTTGCACTGCATAGTGGCTCACTATCAACTATGACACCGTTTCTAGGGAACTGTCGCCCTCTTATGGCCTGCAAGGGCACTGTACTCACACAGTCCACATATATACAAGCAGACATTTGTTTTGCTTTTTTTTTTTTTTTTTTTTTTAAGACAGGGCTTCTCCGGGCAGTGGTGGTACATGCCTTTAATCCCAGCACTTGGGAGGCAGAGGCAGGCAGATTTCTGAGTTCGAGTTCAGCCTGATCTACAGAGTGAATTCCAGGACTGCCAGGGCTACACAGAGAAACCCTGTCTCAGAAAACCAAAAAAAAAAAAGACCAACGTTTCTCTGTGCAGCCCTAGCTAACCTGGAATTCACTCTGTAGACCAGACTGGCTTCAAACTCAGAAATCCCCCGCATCTGACTCTTGAGAGCTGTATTATTATTTTCTTTTTATGTATGTGTGCCTGTTGTATGGGTGTCTGCAGGTCACATGGAAGCTAGGAGTTGGATCTCGTGAAGTTGTTTTTCTAGGCGGTTGTGAACTACCTGATGTGGGTGCTAGGAATTAAACTCAGGACCTCTGAAAGAGCAGTGGATGTTCTTAACCACTGAGCCAGCTCTCCAGACCACCCAATTTTTTTAATTGAAAGAAGTTTTCTTATTCCCAAGATGATGATCTCTACCAAATTCTGACATAAATTCAGTTCTCATAAGATTAAACTATACTTTTACAAACTACTACTCAGAAGGTTCTGTATCAGTTACTGCTCATGGTAATATTTAAGTAGTTATTTTCACAGATAAATATTACAATTACTTTATAGTTTTGGATGAACTGAAGCTTAAGCCATGTTACACCAAAGCTCAGTTAGACATTTGTTTGAGAGAAAGGTAAGTTTTGAGAAAGTATACAGGGAGGAAGTCTTACCTGAGGGTTCCATCCTGGATCTAGTTTTTTAACTGCCGCGATATACTCCTGCATTGCTTGGCTAGGGCTTGAGTCACTGAGGGCTTTCCATGCCTCCCTACAGCACAGAACAGCCAGGAAGGCCTTCATTAGTGATGCAAAGAATACAAACAGCATGTTTCTTAAACAGGATCTCAGTGTGCAGCCCAGATTGACCTTAAACTCACAACATCACATCCAGCCAGCATCCTTCCTATTATTAATATCTTACATATGCTTCATTGATCTGAGGACATAAAGATAACTGGGCAAAGGAGAAGCACTCCAGTTACGTTTTGATAAAGAAGGATAAAACATATGACCCTCTCTTGGGGCCTTTTAGAAATACTTTTTCCCTATTTGCCCTCTCTCAAGGAATTTTAGAAGACAGATATCGTGCGTACCTGTTGAATGTTGAAATATCACAAACTACAGAATCTTCTATTTAATCTCTCTAAATCCAGCATTACCCCTACTGAAACTGTATCATTTACAGACCATCTTGTGAATTAACTATCCAGGCTACCAGGACAGGTCTGCTCAGTTTGCCCCAGCCACCTCTCCCCTTCTAAGCAGGTTTCGCTATCCTCAACCTATTATAAAAAGAGCCCAGTCCTGGGGCTGGCGAGATGGCTCAGAGGGTAAGAGCACTGACTGCTCTTCTGAAGGTCCTAAGTTCAGATCCCAGCAACCACATGGTGGCTCACAATCACCCATAATGGGATCTGACACCCTCTTCTGGCGTTTCTGAAGAAAGCTACAGTTAATTACGCTAGAGAGAGCGGGCCAGCAGAGGTCCTGAGTTCAATTCCCAGCAGCCACACACATGATGGCTCATGGCCATCTGTATAGCTACAGTGTACTCATACACATAAAATAAATAAAAAAATAAATCTTAAAAAAAAAAGCATTGTCTCACTCTTTGTTGTTCTCTTACAAGCCCCTTCCCAATTTAATTGTCTATATTTCTTTTGGGTATATAAATATTTTTAAAATATGTAAGCTGTTCTGAAAACCATAGTATAGTGTAAAAACATGAAATAAACAATACTACTAATAGAGAGGTTGAGATAAGAGAAGCAAGATTTCAAGACCATTATGTTGTACACAGCAAGACACTGTCACGAACAAACAAGCTGAAAGTGTATATGGATTGTACAATATTGGACCTATTTTCTCCAGTTATCAAATTAGAGTGACCATTGGATGACAGTCAACAAATTTCTAATTCCTCATGTTTTTGGATTTCAATCGATTAGGATATGTTAGTAATATTAATTTTCATATTAAGATATTAAGAAAAATTGTAACTTCCTGCTATTTTAGTTGTATGAGGTGGAATTAGGTTTGTGTGGGTTTGTTGAAAGATTACTTTCCTGCTTCTTCTAGGGTGTAGTTTTGCTCCTTATGTTGATGTTTTCCATCTATTATCTTTTGTAGGGCTGGATTTGTGGAAAGATATTGTGTGAATTTTGTTTTGTCATGGAATATCTTGTTTTATCCATCTATGGTAATTGAGAGTTTTGCTGGATATAGTAGCCTGGGCTGGCATTTGTGTTCTTGTAGGGTCTGTATGACATCTGTCCAGTGAAACTGAATGCTTTGCTTGACATTTGTAACTCTTGTATCAAGTTGCCACAATAAGAGCCAAGATTTTAAGCTCTACTAAATACAAAGCAAACAAACAAACAAAAACAGTTTATATATTTATGTTCATTTAAGAAAATATTAGTAGTGATGTATTATTTTGAAATATACAGTTAATATGTTTGGAGTTATTTAAAATTTATATTGAGAAAAACGTTTGTATTTTCAGTATTGCTGTAGACAAGCATCTACATAAGACTGTTAAATTGATTGTTATTTTATATCAAACATCTTTATAATACTCATTTTTATTGTTATAATGTTTTATAAATTTTAAAGAATATGACAAAAAAAAGATATTGTAGGTATTGAAGGAGGGGTCTCTGGGAGGAATTGGGGTACAAAAGGGAAACAAGAATGTGATTTAATTCTATTTACTTAAAATTTGTTTTTAAATGTTAACAAATTCAAATAAATTGAAATTATGTAACTTTTCTCATCATACTGCAATAAAACTTTAAAAAAAAAGAAAGCTATAATTCAAAAAGTCTAAATTCAGCAAAGAATAATGAGTGTACGAAGTTTGGATTTCCTCATAAAAATGTAGCAAAATAGTATCATCATTTTCTATTGGCCAATCATGTTCTCAGATTTTGTATCTCCACAACTATATAACTTGGCTTATGTAGGCTACAGAAGTGTGAGGAGATCTTGCCATAAGATGTGGTATAACATTGCATGACTCCAATGTTTTATATCTTTGAATTTTAGAATCCAGCTAATATCAGTGAAATCTCACAGATGTTTTACTTGATAGCAGCAAATCACTAACTCTATGAACTCAGTACAAAGTCTACATGGGGACTAGAGAACACTCAGTCTCCTGTGCCCATGGTATCACACTAAGAATTCAAGTATATGCCATCTCTATTATTTTTACATTGAGTATGATTTGTCTCTCAAATACCATGTTTTGTCCCAGACAGATTCTCATTCCTTGGTCTCATCTACATGTGGGCCACTTTTGTCATTCCAGTATGCTTCCTTGTGAAGTAACTAATATAAGAATACTTTCAGGTTATACGGCATAATAGTCATAGGAGTATTATGAATAAAAATAAGAAGAGAAACAACATGATAACATATTCATAAGAACTCATAAAAGTAAGAACAGATTAATGAAACAATATGCATATTGCAAAATATCATATACTGCTTACATGGCATAAGTCTCTTGCTCCTTTATATTCACTGATATTTCTCCATCTATGTAAAAAATATTTTCATATATTAAATGTCAAAAGAAAAAAAAAAGAAAGAGCCCAGTCCTGTTCTTCCCTACTTTCCTGCTTCTACGAAAAAAAGCAAGCTCTTTCTGAGGTTTTCTTAATTTTTTACTGGTCCTCTTGATAGTTGCTTATATACATAACAATACCTCACTCCTACATAATACATAAGTTTGTATCACCTGGGAATCATATGAATTCTATAACATAGACGTAATCTATGCAGAGTCCCTCGACTGTAACAATACTCTGTATGACTTTGTCTTCCTAGGCCAGAAGCCAAGCAAACTCACACACAGTACTGCTTCATTTTCTCTTTCTCTCAATGATACTGACATTTGTAAGAGTCAAAAACAATTATTTTACAAAATACCTATCAGTTTGGATTTGTCTAATTGTTTTCTCACCCAAATAGCATTCTTGTCAAAATGATTAGTTATGATTAAAATTAGATTAAATATTT
>JADRCD010219770.1:0-31355 GCA_019843815.1 Montemys delectorum
AAAAAGAAAAAAACAGTTGAAGTTATTATGTCTTATAGAGACCTGTCAGAAGTTATGACAATAAGACATGATTCAAATAATTAAAATTCAATACAAATTCTAGAGCTAGTTATTGAATTCAGTTAATATTTGCATGAAATATGAAGGAAAAATGTTCCAAATGGAAACAACAGTGATTTATGAAGAATTAATTGAAATAATGGGAAACACATATACATATATATATGTAAATATGTATTTCCCATTATTTCAATACACATAAACAGACACACACACATATACACACACTATGAAAGACTTAGCAAATAAGCAAATACCAAATACTGCTCTTATAGTGTAGATTGTCAGATGTGAGCAATGTCTTTGGTTGGCCATTATTGTGCTTTACTGCTGTGATTAAAAAGCTCATGAGTCATTTTCAATTTTGTCACCAAGGAAAAGCTGACCTCCAGCTTTATTCAAGAATGTGGAGCGTGAGTGGGGATCTGGTAGCATACACCTTTAATCCCAGCACTTGAGAGGCAGAGGCAGGTGATCATTGTGAGTTCAAGGCCAGCCTGGTGTCCATAGTGAGTTTCAGGACATCTGGGGCTCTGGGACAAACACTGTCTCAAAACAAATGAACAAACAAACAAACCCAACAACAAAAGAATGTGGGACAAAGTTTGGGCAATATTAACCTGTGATTGAAAACATTGGTGGAGAGTCATCTGACAACACAGCAGCTATGAAATGTGGAGGGGGAAAGTTCCCAGCAACCCTAAAGATGCTAATAAGCATGCAAGATGCACACCACATGTGACTCAGTCCTTCAGTCTGCTGAGGGGAGAAATCCCTCCTTCATAGCTAGTAACCATGATGGTCTTTAACAACTTCTTTTGCTTTTCAGGTTCTCCTTGTATGGGGTATGTTAAATATACATGTCAAGATGATTGCTTTTTTGTTTTGTTTGTTTGTTTCTTTTTTTTTAAATGAACTATAACATAAGGAGCTACCCATTATAAAACCATTCAAGTCTTGCAGCACAAAGGCCAAGTCCATTTGTACATTTTAAGATTCAAATTTTATTTTTCAAAGGTTTGGAAGAAAAACCCCACTACAAAACTAACCAAACAACAAAAACAAAACCGCAACAATAAAAAACTTATTTTAAATGCTGATAAAGACCTGAAACACAGTTAGACTGCAACTGAGAAAGACACTTTGCAACAAGTCACTTAGGAAATTGAAATTATTATTTGCATTAATACATGAAGCAGACCTTCTTTTATGTCTTTAAAAATATTTCTAAAAAACTAAGAAAAACTTATAGAAAGTGTAACATGGAACAAAAGATACAAAGACAAACAATGACTGGTAGAAATCACTCCAACATGGACAGTAAACTGGAAAACTCAAAAGATTTCAAATCAGAATGAAAGCAGAGCTGGACTAGAAGAAAGCATTTCACAGAGACCCGAGGAGGAGGCTCTCTGGTTGTGTGATAATCCAGTTAATGAGAGCAGGGGATCAAACATGCACATTGGAAAATGATTGAGCATTCTATGTCATTTGATATAATCCAGCAGAGCAAAAAGAATAGAAACTCATGTTACTGCAACAAGAATATTAAGGTTGGACAGTTACTGTCACAGATTTAAATATAGTTTTTGATGAATTATTGTACAAAATGCTGAAGCCTTGAATAAAAAAAACCCTAGTGGGTGTGTAAGTGTGTGTGTATAAGTATGTATGTTTAACTGTGTATTTAAATATGCACTTAAGTATGTGTGTGTGTGTTTAAGTATGCTTGTAAGTATGTGCATGTGTGTATGTGTATGTGTGTGTGTATATGCGTGTATGAGTATGTATATGTGTGTGCATGTGTGTATATGTATGTGTGTGTATATGTGTATGTGTGTGTATATGTGTGTATACGTGTGTCTGTGTATGTGTATGTGTGTGTTGTATGTTTATGTGTATATGTGTATGTGTGTGTATATGTGTGTGTATGAGCATGTATATGTATGTGTGTATGTTTATGTATGTGTGTGTATGTGTATATATGTATATGTGTATGTTTATGTATGTGTATGTATGTGTGTGTATGTGTGTGTATATGTATGTGTGTGTTTACATGTGTATGTGTGTATGTGTGTATGTATGTGTGTGTGTGTGTGTGTGTGTGTGTGTGTATGTGTGTGTGTGTGTACACATTCGGAGATCAGAGGACAATTCTGTGATGTTGGTTTTCTCCTTTCACTTTTACATGTGGTCCAGGAATCAAACTTGGGCCTTTAGCCTTGCACCAAATAACCTTTACATTCTAATCCATATTGCCAGCCCAAGACCAGAAATTTTGTAGTACAGGTACAAGACCCCAGAAGTACTCTCCCCACATTAGACACCTATCCTAAACATTATTATGTTTCTTCTTTTCTTTATAGGAGATATTAAAAATCATTGTCAAATCAAGAGGTTATCAAAAAGTATACAGGCTGAGGGATGGGGAATTAACAAAAACAATTTTGTTTGAAACTGCCACAATGAAGCCTAATATTGTGTGTCTACTAAGTTTATAAAAGGCAATTAATAAAGAATTTGAGCTTGGAGCTGCGGCAGATATCAGCCATGGAGCCCATGCTTATCACACATGAGGCCTCTAGTCTGATCTTCAGCATTCCCAGCCCCTACTACGGAGGAGGAGGCAGGCAAAACACCTGATGTCTGATTATTTGCTATGTTTGATAATTAGCAACTAAAAAGTCTAAACAAAGCCCATAAAACAGCTATCTGGAGAGTTTATAAAGAGTAAAGCAGGTAGGTGGGAAACACTAGAGATGTGAGCTATTCATGGGTGAGTTTCTCATTTCCTCCCTTTTTTACTCATGGTCTTAAGCCAAAGGCTCCTGATAGCACCACAGGCATTGGTGCTGCAGATAGTTACAATTCTGAGATTCTAATTTCTGTCCAGAAGGTGGGGAAAAGGAGTGCTTACAGGCCAGACTATGTGGGGTAATTTTCTTTCTTGGCTGATCAAAGGCAGACAGCGGAGGTGTGTCTGTGTTCTTCCTTGTTCTCTGATCAGTGGAGTTAAAAAACAGGGGTGTATTAGCTCTAAAGAGAGTTCATAGTTCTGAAAACCATTCTTTTATCTCTTGCTGTTCCTTTGTGGGTGGCCACAACTGTGAGAACCAGTGGCAGCTAGGAGTGGGAGAGGGATCCTACCTTTCTAGCCAGAAGCTTAGGCAAAGGACCCCTGGGGACTGCAAGGTGTCGGGAAAATCTTGGAAGATAAAGTTTTGAAGACGATCCTCCAGTTCTGTCAGTAAACCAGTATAATGCTTGCTCTCACTTTTGCGCTGCACACATGCTGAGCAGACTCAAAGCTACGTAGCAATAGCTTTGACGGCTGACTATAAATCTCTAAAGTCAGACTAAACGTTAGGTAGTAACTCAGACAAACACAACAGCTCAGCCAGACAAAACAGAACAGAGCAGACCCCCACCCCCAACACTGAACGACTACCTACAGGAGAGATGAGATCTGCTTTCTGACACATGCTAACCGACCCAAACTATGAGGGATCAGACAATCCTTGAGCTTTGAGGCCATAGTCCTCTAGACTGCTAACCCCATCCAAACTTTTGAATCTAAATCAATGTCAGGGTTTGCCCCCAAATCATGCTTTGCTTTATAATTTACTGGATTAACAGAAATCATGCTGAAAGAAATGATTATGGTTGATTATGGGGACAAAATACAAATTATAACCAATTGAACAAAGATGTGCACAGAGCAGAATCTCGGAGAGTTCCAAGTGAAGCTTTTATTAGGTTCTTAGGTATTTTTAGGTTCTTATCCTTTGCTTGTCAGTGTGTGACAATTTCCGTTAAGTGTGGAAATCTGGGACGCTCCCTGGAGCTTTGGTGTCTAGACGTTGAACTATCATTCTTTTGAGGGCTCTATTTATAGTGTGTGTGTGTGTGTGTGTGTGTGTGTGTGTGTGTGTGTGCATGTATGTGCATGAGTTTGAGGTTTAAAATATGCATATGCATGTATATATGATGTGTATAGAGTTCAGAGGACAACTTTTAGAGTCAGCTCTCTCTTTCTATAGTGATATCCAAGAATCAAACCCAGGATTTCAGGTTTATGCAGTGTCTTAGTTGGGGGTTCTATTTCTGTGATAAAACACCATGATCAATAATAATTGGGGGAGAAAACACTATATTTCAGTTTACACTCAGGAAAGTTAGGACAGGAACTGATGAAGAGGCCATGGAGAAATGCTGCTTCCTGGCTTGCTCCTCATAATTTTCTCAGCCTGCTTTTTTATACATTCCAGGATCACCTGCCTGTGCTTGGCAGCACCTACATCAATCACTAATTAAGAAAATGTCACACAGACTTGCTTGCAGGCCAATCTTTTCTCAACTGGGTTCCCTCTCCTCAGATAACTCTAACTTAGGTCAAGTCGACAAAAAAAATACCAACCAGTACATGCTGTAAACACTTTCTTTCTTTTTTGTATGTGTTATATTTTATTTTATTTTTAATTGATTTAAGCTTTATTGCATTATCCTGGGAAAAGATACATGATTTCAATTTATCTGAATTTGTTAACATTTAAAAACATATTTTAAGTAAATAGAATTATATTATATTCTTGTTTCCCTTTTGGACCTCCTCCTCAATACCTTTCATTTTTTAAAATTTTGTCATATTCTTTAAAATTTATAAAATATTGTAATAATAAAAATGAGTATTATAAAAATTGTTTGATATAAAACAACAATCAATTGAACAGTCTTATGTAGATGCTTGTCTAAAGCAATACTGAAAATACATACATTTGCCTCAATATAAATTTGAAATAACTCCAAATACATTAACTGTATATTTGAAAATAATACATCACTACTAGTATTTTTTTTAATGAACATAAATAATGTCTTTTTGTTTCTTTGTTTTGTTTTTAGTGGAGCTTAAAAACATGGCTCTTACTGTGGTACAAGCCCAAAATAAGAACAATTTTTAGACATTGGAGTTCATTGTAATAAGGCTGTACTTCAATGACCCTCACATCACCAAAGAATTTTACCTCCATCGTAGCTAAGCTGAGAGTTGACAGTTCTGATGCACCAAGGAATGAATTGTAGCCACGATTTTTGGATACAGATTTCCTGCTATGGTCAAAGCTATTTGACTTGAGTGATTGCCTTCATTCTCAGCACCCATTGAACAGGTTATATTCACTTAAGAAATGGTGTGTGTATTAAGATGGTCTATCCATGAAGTCATTCACCAACTGTTTCAATGAACAGGATCATCTGGAGCTGGAGTTACAGTTGTGAGCTGCCAGTTGGGTGTTAGAAACTTAACTTTGGTTCTCTCCAGGAACAACTGTTCTTAACCTCTGACCTTTGAGCCTCCTTTCCAGCTCTTCTTTTTTTTTGAGACCGGGTCTCAGTAGCTCAGGCTAGCTCAAAACTCTCTGTAGCCTACATTGGTTTTGAATTTGTGGCAGTTTGTCTGTCTCAGGCTTTCTAGTGCTGAGATTTATAGATGTGAATTGCCACATCTAGCTGCTGCATCAGAACCATCACATTACTACTACCATTAGCAGCAACAACAGCAACAACAGCATCTCATTTTGCATCATTCAGTATCAAATTCAAGATTTGATAAGTGCTTTATCATTTCTAGCTCCATCTCCAGCTAACACACACACCCACATACACAAGAGAGAGAGAGAGATACAGACAGTATATATACACACACACTATATATATATATATATATATATATATATGAATATATCTTAGCAAACAAAGTAATGTTTTATTGTATTTTCACAAACTTTTTTTTCTTTTTTAAAAAGATTTTATTGATTTATTATATGTAAGTACACTGTAGCTGTCTTCAGATCCCATTACAGATGGTTGTGAGCCACCATGTGGTTGCTGGAATTTGAACTCAGTACCTTCGGAAGAGCAGTCAGTGCTCTTAACTCCTGAGCCATCTCACCAGCCCTACATTTAGTTATTCTTCAAGACAGAGTTTCTCTGTGTAGCCCTGGCCATCCTGGCTGGTCTCAAACTCAGAGATTGCCTACCTCTGTCTTCTGGGTGCTGGGATTAATAGCATTTGCCACCACTTCCCAGCTAAATAATTTGTTCTTATTTATCTCTCTCTCCACTGCCTTCCCTATTCTGTGCCATCTGTGTTACCTGTATGTGATTACCTTCTCTTGTCCAGGGAGGACAGAGAAGGGTATCTGATCCCTTGGGACTGGAGTTACAGATGATTGTTTGCTGTCATGTGGGTGCTGAGTATTGAACCTGATCCTCTGGAAGAACAGCTAGTGCTCTTAACCACTGAGCCATGTCTCCTGCCTCTTGTACATTTGATTCTGAATGCTTCTTGCATTTGCATGTTCATTTATTTCTCTAGACTTGGGAATTTTTCTACTATAATTTTATAACTAAATTGCTCATGCTGCTAATGTTTACCTTAGTTCCTTTTCCAATCTTGTAGAGTCTTAGGTTTGGTCTCCTGAATGTATCCAAGTTCTTGGAAGGTTTAATCATGCTTAATTATTCTGGTTTTTATATATGCATTATTGCCTCAATCTTGCTCTCCAACATTCATTCTTGAAGTGGAAATTTCTGGTTTCTTTGGAGACTCAGTTATATCATGTGATGTTTTTCTGGAAACTGTCTTATGAGAGGATGTTTTTGCAGAAGCAGACACAAGGGAGGATGTTTTGCCGAGAACTGACACATGGTGTTTTTCTGGAGGCAGCCTGGAAAAGGGCATGTGATGTTTTGCTAGAGCAGATGCTTAAGAGACTATGTGATGTTTGGAAAGAATATAAGTATAACCCAACAGACATTGGACCATGCTGGATGCCATTGGTTCACTTGGCCATTCTTTGCTGGTCATTGTTGGGCTTTCTTGACACTCGTTTTCACTGATGACGGTAGGTAGTATTGGTATGCCTTATCATTCTTTGTTGGTCATCATTTGTTGTGACTTCATAGAGAGGAATGCACCAAAAAACCCCTTATGGTGGTGTTCTGGTGGCTTCTTGCTGCCTCTACAGACTTACAGAGCCTTACTGTTTCTTCTGGATCTACCTGGACCTGCTGTTGCTGGTTCATGAATGGTGTTTTTGAGTGGATTGAGTTACCACTGCTGATTTGTGTGAACTAAACTGCTGATCTCCTGACAAGGCAGATTGGATATGCTCCAAAGAACTATTTCTAAACAGATCCACATCCTCCTTTGCTCTATTAACCTTCCGTTTCCACCACCTCTAGTTGGTAGTGGACTAGAAGGGAGGTTAAAGCATTTAAGAACCCTTATTAAATGTAGGTTTTGAAAAATCTAAGCCTACACATTCTTTTTCATCGTCTTGTCTAGTGTGGCACTATCAGTTGTGTTTTTATTGGCTTTTGCATTTGCATCATGTCTGGTTCTTTTTCAGAGTCTGTTTCCTTACTGAAAATTTCCTCTGATTTTAAACTTCACTTCCAAATTTATTCATTCATGTTGCTTAACTTTCTTAGCTAGGCTCACAATTGATTTACTTATTCGTTTGTTGAGTTCTCTATGTGGTCACTGATCCTTTTAAAATGGAGGATTCAATTTTTTCTTTCTTTCTGGAATTTCAGCTCATTAGCTTTAGTCCCTAGTGCTGACAAGCTGCCTTGTAGAGGTATGAGGGCAGCTTGTTTTCTGACGGTGTTTCTTTGTTGTCTTTTGTACTGTGTTGGGCTGAATGTGTCTTCTAGGTTTCCCTTTCCCTTCTGTTCCCTCTCCATTGGTTTTGTATTATGTGACTCTTCCTGGTGAATCGTCAACTGGATTTATGACTCTGGCTGTTTTAGGAAGGAAGCTTGGCACAGTAACACATGCAATGACTTGGTAGCCTTACCTATGCTGACCTGCAAACGTAGGCATGTACTTCACTTGGATCCCAGAGACGTTTCAGAGACAGCAGCCCCAGGGAACTGATTGAGGGAAATGTATTTGAGTGCTTTGAAAACTATGGGAATTGATAGTTAAGTAAAAAGAGGAGGGGGGTGGGAGGATGGAAAACGAGGCAGCAAGGAATGAATGACGAAGAAAGTGGGTCGTTAGAGGCAAGAGAACTATGTATGAAAATAGTTTAAGAATAGGGCCATAAAACAGTACAGAAAGTGAGTGGTTGGAAGCAAGGAAGCTACAAGGTGAAATAGTGTATAAAAAGGGAAAGGGGGCGTGAAAACCTTTTCACATGAGTTACAAGCTAAAACAAAGCAAAGTCAAAATATGTTATTATGTATATTTAGGTATGGGATCAGTGGTGGGTAGTGGACAGGAAACTAGAACGTGGGATGGGGAAAGAGGCTTTAAGGCAGTAGGTGTGGGAAAGCAGAAACATGTGATAGTAAAGTGGAAGAGGTTATAGCAGAGAAGGTGGTAGAATGGGTAGGAAGGTGTACGTGGAAGTGAGATGTGCGGATGCGGGGTGGGGGGAGAATCAAATAAAAACATGTAAGAAAATGCCATGTGGTAAAGAAACCTGTTACTACAATAAAGGTAAATTTAGAAAATGAAATTGAGATTTTACTATCAATGTTTCTTGTAGCTGGGGTGAACGTGGTTTCTCCCATCTTGTTTGTAGGTTTGCCAGAAGTGAGAGGGCTGTTAACCTCAGTTGTTTACATCAGACTGCTTTTCCTGCTTACTACCAGGAGCTCTGCTTTTTGCAGGATTTCCCCAGAATTCCTGCAAGAGCCTGCCATCTCCAACTTTGTCTCTGGTATGACGGTGTCCTGGGAATCACACTCTCAACCCTGGGCTTTCTGTGGCAGAGGCCATGAGGTGTGGCAGACTTGACCATACTTGTTTATCTCGGTGACTGGGTGTTCACTGCTTGCTGGACTTTGGTTTCCCCCTACATAAGTCCAGCATACTCATGATCCTGTCTTTTGAGTGATGGGGGTGGGTATTCACTCTTCTTACCAGGACATGTTCCTGTCTTGTTGCTTGCCTGGCAGCAGTGGGATGGTGGCTTCTCTGGGCTGCTATTGGAGGAGAACCTCAGCTTCAGGTTCCACACACTTCTGCCTCAGTCTCCACCGCTCTGCCTGTAGTGTATCCTGCCCTATCACATCTCCACAGTCCACTTAGATGTTTATAGATTACACCCAGCATTAGCATATAGGCATTCTTTCCAAAGGTGCATGAAACACTCATCTCGACTCACCTAGAATCACTGTTCTTACTTCAATGGAGTGTGATGGATGCATCCAAATTGGCAATGAGCAAACGTGTACACAGGGTCACATGCAGATATCATTCTATGTAAAAGCCTATCTGATGAACTACCAAAGATATTTTTGCTTTAAGAAGGATTTTTCTGGGTGCTGGAGAGATAGCTCAGTGATTAAGAGCATGACTACTCTTCTGGAGGTCCTGAGTTCAAATCTCAGAAACCACATAGTGGCTCACAAACACCTGTAATGAGATCTGACACCCTCTTCTGGTGCATCTGAAGACAGCTACAGTGTACTTATGTATAATAATAAATCTTTGGGCCTAAGCGACCAGGGTTGAACGAAGTGAGCAGAGGTCCTAAAAGTCAATTCCCAACAACTAGATGAAGGTTCACAACTATCTGTACAGCTAGAGAGTGTACTTATATACATGAAAGAAATAAATCTTAAAAAAAGAACCTTTTTTCTAGTTGGGCAATGATGGCACACATCTTTAATCCCAACACTCAGGAGGCAGAAGCAGGCAAATTGAAGCCAGCCTGGTCTACAGAGCAAGTTCCAGGATAGCCGGGGCTACACAGTGAGACCCTGTCTCAAGAATCAGTGTACACACACACACACACACACACACACACACACAATTTTTTTCCCATCAAGGTATTATTAGGAGAGTAAAGAGATGGGCCACTAAGTGGAAAAACTGATAACATATAAGCAACATAAGACTTATTTCTTGTGTGTAATGCACTAACATAAATCATTAAGAAAAAATATCAACACACTATACAAATGGGAACACACTGAGTAGTGAGGAAACCTTCATATGCAGTTGATTGGCTTTTCATTACAAAAAAATACAAGACAGAACGTTTCTTTGGTTGGTGTAGTACACCTATTGGATGGGTGAAGAGTGAGATATCTGAAACGATCCAGTGCTGCTGAGGGCAGGCCACTGGGTTGTGAGCTGTACGTTTACTCTACACATAACATTTTCTGGTCTTTTGGAAATAAACCTATTTTGATTCCCTTTACACAAAACCAAAAACCAGAGAGTAAGCTCTATTTTAACTACACAAAGCAATGGCTTTTTATAATATTTTCATACCATTATTTCTCAGCCTATATCAAATTAATGTTGCTTTTAGACTACATTACATTATAATGCTTGATTTTCAGAATTCTTGCTTGAACAGCTGGCTTAAGCCACTTAATAAAAACAATTTAATACATTTTGTCTTGGAATTAGGAGAAAATTTCAAACAATGTTGGGAAGTGCCTAAATATACTTCTGTCACTTTGTAATAAGTATTTATCATAGTGCTGATCATAATTATAAAAATTCTAATCAACTCTGAAAAATGTCGCGTATATTCCACATCCCATAGTATAAAATACTTAGCCAAGATTTAAAAATACAACACATTTATCTCATTTAGTCTGTAAATTCTGTCTTTTAATAATTGCTTAGCATGTATTTTAAGATGAAATTTCTTTATGGCTTACTATCAGTCAGTGATTTGTGTACCTATTCTACATACCTTATATACTCAAAGTTGCATTAAAGTACAGAGAGATCACAAGTAGAAAAAGTTTAAGAAGCCCCATTCTAGGGTATGCTTAAGTGTATAAACACAAATAATCCTTTACAACAGAATTGCTGATGAGTCTAAATCAAGAAATAGTTTCTATGTACATTAACAGTATCAGATGTTCCTGCCCATTCATGGAATATTGTGATCAGCAATGGAAGTCAATAAACTAAAGCCACATCAACACAGGTTCAGCAAGACGCCCAAGACATGCTAAACAAACTTATTCTGGCTACATTTACATAAAACTAAAAACCAGAGATTAAGCTATATCATTTAAGGGTGAGTTATTAGGTAGTGAAACTACAAAGAAAAATATGTCTAGGTGGGCTGGAGAGATGGTTTAGAACAATGGCTGCTCTTCCAGAGGACTCGGGTTCAATTCAAGCACCATACAATGTGGCTCATAACTGAAGTGGAAATTTCTGATTTCTTGTAACAGCTTGAGAAGCTGCCTTGTGAGAGGATATGTGATGTTTTTCTGGAAACTGGTCTTCCTTGGTATTCACTTGTAGAGAGAAATTCGCCAAAGAACTTCTTGTGGTATTCTAGCTGATTCTGGCCACTACTGATTTGGGCTGAGTTGGCAAAGCCTTGCTGTTTCTGCTGAATCCTGCCACCCATTACTGATTCATGTTTGGTGTTTGCTGTTGAGTTGGACTGCTGGTATCGAGACAACAAAGAATGCAATTGCCCCAAGAAACTACTTTTCCTATTAACTTTCTTTTCTCTTCTCCCTACTTCTAGACTGTGGGTTCGAAGGGAAGTTGAAGCATTTCAGAATCCTAAAGTAGGTTTTGAAAAAAAATCTAAGCCTACACATTAACTGTGGGTAATTCCAGTTCTAGAGCTTCACATAGACATGCGTGTAGACAAAACACCATCTTCCTGTCTCATTTTAAAAAAGATTTATTTATTTATTTATTTATTTATTTATTTTTATGTATATGAGTACACTGTAGCTGTACTGATGGTTGTGAGCCATCATGTGGTTTGTGGGAATTTGAATTCCAGACCTCTGCTCTCTCCAGTTGGCCTGGCTCACTTGGCCCTGCTTGCTCCTGCCTAAAGATTTATATATTATTATATATCTAAGTACACTGTAGCTGTCTTCAGAAACACCAGAAGAGGGTGTCAGATCTCATTACGGATGGTTGTGAGCCACCATGTGGCTGTTGGGATTAAAACTCAGAACCTTTGGAAGAGCAGTCAGTGCTCTTACCCGCTGAGCCATCTCTCCAAGCCCCTCCTGTCTCATTTTCTCTCCTTGCTTTTCTAATTCCTAATGGTTTTTGTCTGTAAGGTCCAAGAATCTGTATTTTTTTTAATTAATTAATTTTAAAAATAATTTTAAGTTATTCTGAAGGGTAGAGCTTTCAATGGCACAAACACCACCCATGTGGTAAACATTATACCAGTTGTTTATAGTATGTTACAAAATATATAAGCAGAGATAATGTTTGGTATTTCTATGAGGTCAGGAATACTTAGCAGTCTAGTGCTCAGGCCAGAGGAAGACATTGTTATTACAAATGAAAGGATAATGACCAACATTATTTATGAATTTAAATTTGTAAATTCCAAACAAGTTATTACCAAATCATATCAACTATGTTCAAAAAAGCACATAGCTAAGCCAGTGAGATTTATTCTCACAGTGCAAGTCTGTTTCATTCCTCAAAAAAACCCCAAAGTAATCCATTACATTAACAGCAATGAGGAAAATCATGTAATCAGGTAAATACTGACAAAACAGAATAGTCATTTAAAAACCAAAACCAAAACCAAAACCAAAAAAAAATTTCTTCAGTTTTATGGAGAAAATGTATAGGAATTGGTAATATAATTCAAAGATAGATTGCATATTATCGTATTTGAGGCTTAGTATCTTCAACAATGCAAAACAAATCAAGAAAAAAAGACCCCACAAAATCGTAAGAATCCAAAAAGGGAGAAATGGCTGTAACTTTTTAATTATATTTGTCTATTTACTTACTTATTTTAACATATAATAAATACAACCTAGGTACTAGTACATACTAGACAAGTGATTGACCAATGAGCTACATTCCCAGTATCTCAATAACTGTTTTTCCTTTTATTAAAAAATAGATTTTCTATATAGTACATATTAATCACAATTTCCCTTCCTCCCAGAATCTCCCTACTTCTCATCTCATCTGGAGCCACCTCCCTCCTCTTGTCTCTCATTAGAATACAAACTTGTGGGGCCTGAAGAGATGGCTCAGTGGTTCAAAGCATTAGCTACTCTTCTAGGGGACTCAGGTTCAATTCCCAGCATCCAGATGGCAGCTCACAACTGTCTGTAACTCCAGTTCCAAGCGATCTGACACCCTTACATACACACATGCAGACACAACACACACCAAATAAAGACAAATCATTAATACATGCATCTAAGAGGTAATAAAATATGATAAAACAAAGCAAATACATTGGAGTATGACAAAAACCAACCCAAACCAAAAACCAACAGGAAAGACCAGGAAAAGGCACACGAAGCAGATATAGACACAGCAATCCACTCGTTGGCACAATCAGGAATGCCATAAAAAAAAACAAACCATGAAGCCATAATAGATACAAGAAGGACCTGTAGGATGAAAGGAGGAAAAAAATAACAGAAAAGAGAAAAGGAAGAGCCCTGACAGGACAGCACGAGGCAAGGAATCTTGAAAAGGCACCTTTGAGCTTCTTAGTGCAGCCAGCTGCAGTAGTTGGCTCCCAGTGAGAAGAGTTTGTCTTTTAGTAGGCACCTTGGTGAAACACCTAACTTCTCATGCTGTTAGTCTTTGGCAGCAGAGGACCACTGCTTGAGCAAACTTAGTAATAAAAAGAATAGTGCTACTTATTAAAAATCCAAGCTTCAGGCTCCCTATCAGACAAGTATTTCTAAGGGAAGACTGAGAATTTGGACTTTTAACAAGGGTCCCTGGCAATTCATGGGGAAACCTGGACACTGCTATGGTGACTTCCACTTTTAATTTTCTGTTCTAAATGTAAAGACAAAACATCTGACTTAGAATAAGGATGGCTTCATTTGAAAGAAAGTGCCTAGCCTGCAGAAAAGGGCAGATTATAAAGGAACACACTTTTGTCTAGCTCAGATGTTTTGGTGCTTCAGACCCATAAATTCAAGTGTTTACACTTCCTTTGAAGTCATAAAAACATCCTAAACTCTTTCTTCAAGTCAAATCACTGTCTCCCTCTAGCCCTGGCTCTTTTCCAGTGCTCCCTAAATCTCAATGATGGCATTAGCAGCAGGCCCACCAGAAATCTCCAGTTATTTTTAATTTCTCTTTACTTAAACTTTGATCTGAGTCTGTCACCAAGGCTTCTCACTTTACTTCCTAATTTATTCCATTTGCCCTACATATTTCCATTTCCTGGCTCTCATTTCAATCAAACTATAACTTCAGCCATCAATTGTGCATCCTAATTGGTCCAATGTTGGCCACGCCACACAAGTGTGGAATGACTTTGCTCTGATCTTATCAAACTCCCGTTTTCTCAAGAAAAGGATTAAGTTTTGTTTTTTTAAAAACAAGGCCAAAACTGATCTTTTAGTGTGGTGCCCAGTTTCACGTTGTATCGCTGTCTCCCTGTGTAGTCACAATGGCCTCCTTTTAGTCTCTTAGGCTTGCAATGCCTGCTTCTAACAAAAGGCCTTTACATAGGACATTCCTCGTGTTTCTCCAAGGTTGTGTTTCTTATCTGTTGGATCTAATTTGAGTGTGACTTCCTTAAGAAAGCTCACTCTAACACCTTTGGCTAGATTGATATATTCCCCTCCTGTAATTTTTCATAACACCTAAGAAAATTGAATCTCCCCCTTCCTAAGTTAAGCCACTTAAAACTCTATCAGCTTGAACAGTTTGTTTCCTCTCTCAGAGTATTCTCTGGACTTCACTTCTTTAGATGCAGGCCTGTTACAGTTCAGGCTTAGTAGGGAGCCATTCTTGAGATCTGGACTTGTTAGAGCAGCAGCTCCACTGGCTTTCCCAGCAATCCCTGGCTGCTGTGATTCTTTCTAACACTGTGAACATACAACACTTATTTAACTTGTGGTTTTCTTCCCACCCCTGTTGGATGCTTTATTACAGCTACTGTATGTTTCCTTAGTACTTAGCAAAGGGCCTTGTCCGTACTCAACATCATCCTGTAGTCTGTAGTTTAGCAATATATCCCATGTTTAGTTCTGTTTGTCTTTCTTGCATTGTCCCTTGACAAACTTTTCCTTTTCACTTCCTTCTTCATTTCTTCCATGGTACTGAGGACTGAACCCTGGGCCTTGTGTACACTAGCTAAGAGTACTATCATTTACCCAGATCCTCGGTGGGGGTCTTACTTCTCCATTTATAAGACAAATGTATAGTGCTATCTTTTCTAGTATACATATTTTTCTACTTTGTTTCCTCATTTGAAAAATGATACTTTGAAAGATTTGAAAGATGATTTAGACTTTGTTTCACTTTCAAACCTGGCTAGACTAAATTTTTTTCTAATGTAATTTCCCTAGAAAATTTTCTCTCAGGATTAGATTTTTTCAGAATCTTTGCCTCCAGCTAGCTCTTTTCTCTCTGTCCTGTTTTATTTTTAAACTCCCTTTATGACAGACCTTGATCGCTCAATGAGAAACCCTAGGACAAAGCATTAGCAAGAGTCAAAAATGATCTTTCCTGTCCCCTTTAGGAAACAGATCTGAGACAAGAGGCAGCTGCACAGCAGCACAAGTTTTATGTTCTTAGAAACTACCAAGGCTGGGAATAAAATGGTTAATTTTCCAAATAAAAACTGGTGAAATGTCTGTTTTTCTTCTATTTTGGTGAGGCGATACATGACACACTAAAGTTTAGCTCTCTCCTATTCTTTTAAGTTTACAAAGCTGTAAGCGAAGATTTTAGAATTTAGGGGATTATTTTACAAACTAATACTATGTCTAGGTCTTCTTCTCTGCCCGTGTGGTCAGTGTAAACATAGCACATTATGCCTATGGCGCTTTGAAAATCAGAAACATTTCCTTCTGTAAAGTAGAAAAACCCATAAAAATGATTGAACACGGGATAGAACATAAAAACCTTTGCTGAAGTTTCCCTTCTTGTTCTGCCTATGGAGCTCTCCTTCCCCTCCTCCTCATTCAAGTGTTGTTATTGATACTTGCAGTTGACTGGAAAACAACATTCTTTAGGTCGTTTTCAGATCTTAGGGAAGTACAGCACTATGGTTTTACGCGGGCCCAGTTATTTAGAGCTTTTGGAGGTTGTTCTTGCGGTTAAGAGTGTAAAGATGGAAAACTCAGCCTTTGTTGCTACTCATAGCTTGAAAAGACCATCCTTAACCTTTAAAGTTCTTCTCATGCTGGTGAGGTAAGCGCCTAGTCACGAAAGGACCCTTTTTGACGTTCAAGAGCAACAGAAGCAAGCCTGAAGTCCTTATGGGGCAGAGCCAGGCGATGGATGTATGATGCATGTATGTGTGTCTGTCTCCACTTGCTTGGCTGGGATTGGCCTCTTCTGAGCTATGCAATGTAAACCATTTTTGCTGCCTGCTGGATGACGGCTGATCTGGGATCTCAGGTACCCGCTCTTTTCCAGACACGTAGGTCTGGACCTTCAACGTCCCTCCCCTTTGTCCTCCCCACTCTTCTCTCTCGCTCAGAAGGTCTGGGGCAATCAAGATCAGTTTCTTTTCCTGGAGAGACTAGGGCGTGGGAGTTGTTCACGAGAAAAGGACGCAGAGGAAGAATAACAATCAACTCCTAGTAAGAATCAGTCGGGACGGCTCTACCCTGTTGTGCCCCGGGACCGATAGCCTACGCTAGCCTCGGAGGACACACAGCCTAAATCCTCGGGCCACACCCGCCGCTCTGAGGCACCAACGGCTGGGCCGGCCGGATCACGTGATGGGGGGGAGCGGCGCGCGCCGGCTGCAGCGCCCATTGGCTGGCAGCGGGAGCGCGGGGTTTGATGGGAAGGCATTGGCCGGGCCCAGTGCTCTATCGGTGGGTGCTGCTGCCTGCTCCAGAGGCTCAACGCGGTGGCGACCCAGGCTTCCCCGAGTGGACGCCGGGGCCGAGTGGCGCCGGCTTTCCTCAGGTAGGAAGGTGGAAGGGAGGGCCGCGTAGACGGAGGCGCTCCGGACTGCAGGAACCAGTCGCCGGTTCCTCCGCGCGCCGGCCCGGGTGCCTCCGCCCCTGCCAAGTGGCCTAGAGCTTGGTGGCGGCTGGGGACGTGCCGCGGGGCTGCCCTCCGTACGCTATTGCCGCCTTCTCTCGTGGATCGCCCTGCACAGCGGCCCGAGCGGCTCCCGAGTGCACGAGACCGGGCTCTGCTTCCCCCAAGGCGGGTGTTCTCCCCGGGTAGGTTCTCAGAGATTCCTCGCAGTGGCTGTTTAGAGCCCGAGCCCTTGGGCCCACCTGTGTTGAGAAGTGTCAGAAGGTCCCAGAAAGCACATCTCTAGCTGAAATATCCACCCCGAGTGCTCCGATCACCTCCGCGTCCACCTGAGCTGGCACGACGGGAAGGTCTGAAACTGTCAGTGTCATGCTGTTCCGTCCGCGTGTGGGCGTGGATTGTGAGCGACTTAGAGGAGCAGCTCCACAACCATTGTCCTTACTTATTGGAAAGGGACAGCGGCCAGTCTGAGGGGTGGAGGGGTAGGACGAAGATGCGTGGTGTTAGGAGCGACCCGGGAAAAGCAACTCAAAGGGGCATCTGTAGGTTTAATTCTTTGATGGTGTGTTTGCGGACGGAGAGTTCGGATTGGTGAATTTATTTCTGCGTGCAGTTTTAAGCAACACCTGTGACTCATTGAGTTTTCCGTGTTCTGTTCTTCCTTTTTGGCTTCTGGTTTGTGGTGCCTAGAGCCTATTGTTTTCTGTCTCTGTGGCCTCTATCTTAGCGTTGACAACACTGACTAGAGATGTGATGGATGTGAGTGATTTTAGTTACAGGCATATGTTCAAGCTGGCAGGCAGGACTTATACCTCGTCCCCAAAGGTCTCCATAGTGCCTTCTTAGGGAAACAAAGTTGATTTCGAATACATTTTCTTAAACAAGAGTGGTCCATTTAAAAGTAGAGTTTTAAAAAGTTCTTTGACATCTATTGGGGTCACCATAGTAATGATGTTAATAAATGTTTATAGTGTTTATAGATTGGAAGAATGCATGGACAGGTGACTCTAACAAAGGTATGAGTTCATATAGAAATCTCCCTGTCAGTCTGTTTTACTTTTTATTTTTATATTTATTTATTTATTTATTTATTTATTTTATTTTGTGGTGATCATCTCATATTAAAAGTGCTTTTAGAGGTGTGCTTATCATTTATTTTTTTGGGTAATACACCTGGTGTAAGATATTTCAGAGTTGTCTATTTGGACACTTGAAAGCGATTTCGAACAAATCACAGCTGGGTGGTGGTGGCGCACGCCTTTGATCCCAGCACTTAGGAGGCAGAGGCAGGCGGATATCTGAGTTCGAGTCCAGCCTGGTCTACAGAGTGAGCTCCAGGACAGCCAGTTATACACAGAGAAACTCTGTCTTGAAAAATCAAAACAAAACAAAAAAACCAAAAACCAAACCAAACCAAAACAAGAACAAATCACATTTAAACCCATATTATGTAGTATAATGTGGAGGTGCTGTTAAAGGTGACTCGTTTATATTTAAGTTTGGAATCTAAGGTAAAACCCACAAAACTCTATTTCTTTTGATTTCTATGAAGGCTTTCAAGTTTATTGTAATGGGAAGTGCTTGAAAAATATTCTGCTTTATTTCCATGCTAGGGTAAATGAAAAAAATATTTTCAGTAAAAACACAAACTTATTTTATACTTAAAGATTTTAAATTATGAAATAATTAAAATATGTGCTCATTTAATGAAAAGTTAGGCACATGCTTCATTTAGATATTACATGTGTTTTTTGGTAATAGCAATAGTAATGACTAAAGTTAACTAAATACTAGGTGCTAAACACTGTGCCTACTGATCAATAAGTTCACTTAATTTATACAATTCCAAGGAATGTAAATATTTTAACTGCTTTATTAGCCAAGGCTCAGAGAGTTTAAGAACTCTCTAAGTGTAAGATCATAATAGCTAGTAAATGGCTGAGTCATATTTTGAATCCTTATCCGATTGTTTTAATGTGATTTGAAATGAGTTGAGAATTCAAGAAAAACATTCAAGTCTGAGTGTGAATAACATTAGAAATCATATAGTATGGTAGAGAGCTGGAGAGGTTGGGAGCACTCAGATGACCCACATGGTGGGTCACAACTGTCTGTAACTCAAGATCTCTGGTATCTAACACCCATTTCTGACTTCCCTGGGCACACACGGTACACATATACATGCAGGCAGAATACTCATACACATAAAAATAAATAAATCTTAAAAAAAAAATCACATTTAGGTGCACTCAGCCCTTAAGGTCATACATGCTAAGTCTCATTGTGATATCAGAGTTGGAAAGAGACTGCACATGTGGGGACAAGCTGCTTGAGGTCCATTTAAAGGGAAGTGAGTGGTTTATGCTTCAGAAAGAAATGCTAAGAGTTACTGGGCAAGAAAGTAGAGATGGATTAGAAAATGACAATAACTACAACAAGAAAGACAATTTATTATGAGTAATGACTGTGTTATTAGGTACTAGGGTAAGTCGTTTAGGACATAGTTAAGCCTTTCAACATCTGAGAGGATTCTGACTGTCTTTTGCAAATGAGGAAATTGAGAAACAGGGATGTTTAATTTTTTTAGCTCTTTGTTTTACATTAAGTGATGGTTAGGACAGAAGCAGTGGGTATGATAGAGAAATGAACTTCATACTGTAGAAAATAGCTAATCTTCCTGTGTTTCACATCTGTTAAAAATACTATCATATGTACATTATAGTAAATCAGCTTTAATAATACTAGAATTTGATAGAAAAATTTCTGAAGCAATAAGAATTAATTGTTGCTATGCTTATGAATATAAACATGGATTTAATGATTATTACTACTATTTCAGAGGGTAAATTTAAAAGCACAACTTCTTGCTTCAGGGAGCCTGGAGGCTAAATTATAAGGTTAACAACAAAACATTCTCCAAATAAATAACTGACATAAAATAGGTATTTATTATCAATTATGAGCATATCTCATATACTCATTTAAAAAATAATATGCAGTAAAAACTATTTTAGGCTAGTCGATCTAAAAGTTCTAACTGGAGTCCTAGGAATTTAGCTTCTCTCTAATGCAATTTTAAGCACTCAGATTTAATCAGATAAAGGGATTGGGTTACGTGATACATTGCCATAAACACTGTCCTATTTTAGTAGCTTTGCTTACCAACTATTTGAGAAGGTTCAAGGTACTTTTATATATTTTATATAACTTGTTTTTATTTTTCTGTTTTATGGTGCTGAGGATTGAGCTCAGGGATCCACATGTACTAGGCAAGTGCTCTATTTCTGACCAGTATCCCCAGCTATCTATATCCATATTGACATTCTAGCCTATATAGTCATATTCCAGCCTATGCTATATAAGTATCTTCCATTTTGATTTCATGCTGTTTGGAATGATTGGTTGCATTAGAAAAAAATCAAAACTAAAATAGTGTGTTTGGCTTTACTAGCTAGTATCTTTGGGGCTTAGCATATTACTTCTTTAGCCTCAGGGTCTTAATTTGTGAAGTGGAGAGGGACAGTATCTAAATGATAAAATTCTTGGGAATCATTTGTTTTAGGGCTTCTTAGAGCTCTCGTGCCAAGTGTGTAACTGATATAATTAATTTCAAAAAGTAAAAGTCAGTCTAAGCCAGGTGGGGCATGATGGTACAAGTTTGTAATGCCAGTCAGTACTCAGAGGCCAAGGCAGAAAGGTAGTTGAGGGTAGGCTAGACTACATAGGAAAACCGTGTTTCAAAAACAACCCAAACAGAGGATTTGGTCTCAAGGTGTGATGGTTACAAGCTTGGAAGGATACATTTCTTTGAGAAATGGAAATATATAATCTAGTTGTGCATGAAACACTGTCAGATAGATATCATAAGCCAGTTTCAAAATAGTAGAGTGATGACAGAGAAATACAAATTAAGTGATCTTCTAAATTTCTTTACTTCTATCTTTCTTGGTGATTATTTTTAGAATCTTAAGATTTTAAGATTTGTTTAATCTTTACTCAGAATTTATACCTTTGTTCATTAGAGTTCCAGAATACCTCATAATCACATTTTAGAGTTTCAAATACTGAGCAGGAGTATATATATTATATATTACTGGATTAATATTCAGTTTGCAACTTAATTGTAGCTTATAGAATTAAGTTAGTATGCTTCAGAGTGCTTTAGAACAGATAATATTTTTGGCCATAAGAATCACTTTGTAAATGAAAGTACTTTATAATTAGGCATTTGTTACTTTTCTAAAAAAAGAAACTCTTAAAATAGGTATGCCTTGAGATAATTCTGGCATATAAGTAATATTGCAGTTCTTACCGGGTGTTGATAATTATTTTGTGATTAATTTATGATAATACCCCACTATTTTGAAACTGGCTTGTGATATCTGACAGTGTTTCATGCACAACTAGATTACATTATCTCCGTTTCTAAAAGAAGTGTATCCTTCCAAGCTTGTAACCATCACACCTTGAGACCAAATTCTCTGTTTTAGTTGGATTAATAAGTGTGTGTGCATGTGTGTATAAATATTTTTCACACTGATAATCATATACTTGTAGCCTGATAACATATCAATATGTGGGTATAATATTACCATTTCAACTTAAAAGTATAAGAAATTATAAAATGATTATCTCTTAAATTGATTTATGATGTTACTATTTTTGAGTCTTTATATAACATTTGAGAATCATAGATAAACAAAGAGAATACACAGCTAGCTGAACTTAAACTCACCCAACTTGAGGGTCTTAGAAGTTTAGTAGTTTAGTAACACATGCTTAGTTGGGTATTGAACAGCAGTATTCAGAAACAGAAATCTGAAGATATAGGGATTTTAGCGCTTATTTTTTTATGTGCTGTGGGGCTCATAAAAAGCTAGATCCCTAGCTTTCTTGTGCTCTAAATTTTTTTATTTCTTTAAGGTGTTTACACTAAAAGGCTGCCCTGTGATAAACTATTGACATTATTCACTTTAATTTACAAAAGAACTAAGGCTCAGATTATTGAATGATTTATTTTTTTTTTTAACTAGAACAACATAGAGAAACTATTAAAAAACCCAGGAAATTTGTAGGTATGTGTCTACTTTCTAAAGTGATTTGTCATTAAAAAATATTTCAAACTTTATTTTTACTTTTAAATATTTCCTCACTTTGAATATACCAATGACTATCTGGATTCATATAAGTGGAGGCCAACAAATAATTTACTGTATTTTAATGTAGTATTGTAACATAAAAAATGTAGAGAGAATGTGCTCTGTATTTAACTTAAAAATTTAAATATTTTACTTTGTTTCTAGCTGTGACTTCTTTTGGACAACTCATGATTCTTATTATAGTGCCAAGTTTCTACAAATAAAAGATGGGCGGATTATTTTCTCGATGGAGGGTAAGAAAAAAATTTCTGCTTGCTAGTTTTTTAAAATCTAACAAAAATATTATAAAGAATTTCACAAAGTTATCCTTTGGAATATACTTTTTAATGAGTTTGATATGATGTATTTAATTTTATTTAATTTCATTAGAATTACTTCTTTGGATATTATTTTGGTAGTTCTATTTATTTCATGGGTATCTAATATGTCTAGTAATTTATTATTATTTATGTATTTTATGCAAGTAGTTTTCTTCTCATACTGCCCAAGTTCCAAGTTTATTCTAAAAGTAGTTGAAATTAAAAATTTTATACCATACTTAATGGTTTTTGTGTACTATATAATCTATCTAATCTGTCTGTCTGTCTGTCTGTCTGTCTATCTATCTATTTTAGAGGCAGGGTTTCACTGTGTAGCTTGAACTCACAGAAATTTGCCTCTGCTGGTATTAAAGGAATTTTTTGTTTTGTTTTGCTTTTTTTATTAGCATGTCACATAAATTTACTGATACCACACTAAATATGCCTTTAAGAGTTATAGGTTGAACAAAATTAAAAATGCAGATTTTATTAGATATGCCTTTAGAGAAAGTATCTCAAATTTAGAGACATAAAATATAAATTATATTGGTAAATACTCTTCTAATGTAAGAAGAGATAGTGTAGTCTAAGACAAACTAATTTCTTTATTCTTTATCATAATATAGAGTCTAGTAATACTTGGTACATAATTTACCTTTTGGCTTGTTAGATCCATGTTTTAGATTTGTGTTATATTGACTTTCTTCCTCTTTTAAAAAAATCCACAGGTAAAATAACATATTTATTGTATGCAATATGATGTTTTAAAGTGTATACATTACATTGTTTAGCTATAGCTAATTAACATATGCATTAACTCCTAATTATATTTTTTTGTGGTGAGAAACATTCCCTCTGTTAGCATTTTTCAGGAATATAGTATACAGGGTTAGAGAGATGGTTAAGTGGTCAAGAAAGAGTACTTGTGCCTGTTGCTCTTGCAAAGGACTGGAGTTGAGTTCCCAGTGCCTATATCAGGTCATTCACAACTGCTTGGGACTCCAGTTTCATGGATCTGGCACCTCAGCTTTCTATGATACTTGAACTCATATAACTACACACAGAAACACATGTATATGCATACTTTAAAATGAAATAAACTCATAAAAAGAGTACAGTTATCATTATAAGCTGTAGTCACAATGCTGTGCCATCTGTAGAGCTTACTCTTGACATTTTGTGTCGCTTGACCCCAGAGCTTTCAGCTCTTCAACTCTCTACCTCTAGTTTCCTTAGATTTTTTTTACTTTCTACTTCTATGGGATCTCCTTTTTTCATTCCACAGATGAACGAAGGGACTCCTCTTTAAAAATCTTTGACAGAACCGGGTGTAGGTGCTCATGCCTTTAGTCCCAGCACCGAGAGACAGAGACAGGTGAATCTTTGTGAGTGTGAGGTCAGCCTCGTCTACAGAGTGAGTTCCAGGATAGCTAGGGCTGTTACACAGAGAAGCCCTGTCTCGAAGCACAAAATAAAACAAAACCAAAACCAACAAAAATTATGACAGACTGAGAATCAAATTAATTTATTATTTTTTTGTTTTCTTATTTGATTGAATTATATGAAGTTGCTGATATTCTGCTTTGACATACAAAAATGGCAATTTTGCATGATTCAATCTTACATTAGCAGCACTTCTAGGGATATAATACTGATATAAATACTTTCTCAATTACCATTTGAACCATTCTGGCTTATATAGAAATACCTTTGGCAAATAATCTCTACTATTATAAAATACTCTTCTATACTCTTTAAAATTTTCATTTTTCAAAAGCTGGAGAGATGGTTCAGAGGATAGAGCACTGATTATTCTTTTGGAGGACCCTTGCTCAATTTCCAACACCTAGTGGGTGGTTCACAACTGTCTATAACTCCAATTTCAGGAGATCCAGTGCCCTCTTCTGGCTTCTTTGGCATCAGGGATGCACATAGTATACAGATACATGCAGGCACATATCTATAATCATTTAAAACAATCAATATCTATAATCATTTAAAACAATCAATCAATCAGTCAATCAAACAAACAAACAAACAAAAAATCCCCTCTGGATCTTTGAGAATCACAATGAAGGTAGTCTTTTTTTTTTTTTTAAACCTTCAGAGCCCTGTGTGGACTTCAATGCTAAAATCAGTTGGTGTGCTGCTAGCACAGAGCCTGAGCATTACTGAATTAGACTATCTTTAGTTCGTGAATCTTTTGGCATATGAATCCCTTTGGGTGAAAATATGTTTCTCTCTATAAAAATCTATTCTGTTGAGGTTAAGAATGGTAAAAGTAGAGCTATCAAAGTCAAAAGTTTCAGAGTTATTTTAAGAATCTTACATAGTTTGGTAATTATAATTTTTCAATTATAGTTATAAACAGGTAGACATATAGCTTGGAAACATTGAGAAACCTACTTGAGAATTAAAATGGTGTTTAATGTCATAAATGTGTTTTTAACAAAATGTTTATAGTAACAACTTTTAATACCAGGTCTTATTTCTGTTTCTAAAACAGGCAAAACCTTCAACAGTAGAAGTTCTAGAAAATATAGATAAGGTATGTCCTTTGGCTTTAAAGTATTTTAGTTTATTTTAGATGTTAATTAAATATTACTTTAGTAATGTTATATTGGAGAAGAGATATGGTAACTTAAAGGTGATATAGAACAATGTTTCTCAACCTTCCTAATGCTATGGCCCTTTAACACAGTTCCTCATGTGTGGTGACACCAACCATAAAGTTGTTGGGATAACCCACATGTACTGTATCAACTGGCTATGAGGTTGTGTCTGTTCTCTGTTGTTAACAGCTGTGCCTCTGGTGCCAGGCTAGCAGAATAAGTAAATGTTTGTTGCTCCCTTACCTGCACAAAAAGAAATGGCAAACTGCCGTGGACGAGGTCACCTTGTCCTCAGTGCCAAAGGGGTGAAACTGAGACATGGGTCAGGTGTTGTCCTGCTGCTGATTGGTTCAGACTCAGTGAGTAAAGAGGGAGGCTTTTTGCATAATGATCTGGCAGCTGGAGCTGGGGCAGAAGACCAGGCAGGAGAGACAGAAGCTGAACGGGGGAGAGCAGGGAGGTTGAAGAGGCACTCGGAGGAGTGGAGTCTGATGGACTGGCTGAGGGACTTCCCCAGCAAACAGCCTTATACTTAGAGATGTCTTCCTGTCTTTATTATTAGAACCCAAGCGGGACCCCAAGAGCCCGGCAACATCAAATCATTTTGTTGCTACTTCGTAACTGCAGTTTTGCTACTATTATGAATTATAGTGCATATAATATATATCTGATATATAGAATGTTTGATATGTGATCCCCAAAGGGGTTGTGACCCACAGGTTAACAATTACTGATACAGAGGAGTCTTGAGAACTATGACCTTAAAAAAAAAAGAAATCTGAAGTCTTTTAGTGACTTAAGAAGCCTGTATCAAGTAGTAAGATAACCCGTTGGAATGTAGTTAGAGCTAGCATGGTGTAAATCAATGTAACCGATAGCTTAATAAAGATTGCAGGCTACTGTGCAACAATTCTATAGCATTAACAGTTTTTCTTATTTATAATATTTTTCCTCAGGATATTGGAGTAATGAATAGCCGATAAAATGATGAAGTGTCAATCACTGTTTTGATTCTTTTTTTCTTTTTGAGATAGTCTCACTATATTCTGTCTTCTGGCCTAGAAGTGTCTATTTATACCAGGCTAGCCTCAGACTTGGAGAAATCTGCCACCATACTCGGCCCTACTGTTCTTATTCTTTATTTTATTTTATTTTTTTTTGGTCAGGTTTTTAAAGGCCATATGTGGAGAATTATTATTTTCTTGACTCCATAAATTTGCTGGTATCAATTTAATTTCTCTAGTCTTTGCCAATTTGATAGGTTAAAAAGTAGTATTTAGGACCTGGAGAGATGGCTCAGAGGTTAAGAGCACTGACTGCTTTTCCAGAGGTCCTGAGTTCAAATCCCAGCAACCACATGGTGGCTCACAACCATCTGTAATGGGGTCTGATGCCCTCTTCTGGTGTGTCTGAAGACAGCTACAGTGTACTCACATATATAAAAAATAAATCTTTAAAAAAATAGTATTTAATATTTCAGTTTAAAAAGTAATTGTAGACTTAGTTTTTAACTTCATTTTTAGTTTACTATACCATATGTTTGCTTTAAAATGTTAGAGCATTGTATTACATTGAATTTTAGGAATCTTACTACAATCTTTCTGTCATGTTAATTCTTTCAATTTTAATTTTTAAATAATTATGAGATTTTACAATATGGGATATTTTTCTCTTAACAGGAAATTCAAGCATTGGAAGAATTTAGAGAAAAAAATCAGAGATTGCAAAAATTATGGGTTGGAAGATTAATTATCTATTCTTCAATTCTTTATCTGTTTACATGTTTAATTGTGTATTTGTGGTATCTTCCTGATGAATTTACAGCAAGACTTGTCATGACACTCCCATTTTTTGCTTTTCCTTTGATGTAAGTATTCTTTTTGTTGATCTTTTTCTTTTCTGATAAGCTTTTAGATAATTTTAATTTTTTATTATAAAATATTAATGTCTCAGTTTGAATAAATTTGGATTAGTTTTGTAGTTTGATAATTATTATTTTTTTTAAATTGTAGGATAATTTCTGCTTTATAACCCAAAGGTATAACTGAGGGATATCACTATTGTTACTGGTACTGTATAATTTTCTGATAGATGGCCCTGATTCCTGTAGGGACTGGGCATGGAGTAGGGGGAGGTACTGAGTGGCAAAGGTTTGTAAAACTGAAATAGTAAGTGTCCAAATAACTCTAAATATGTATCTTTCACCCTAACTCCTCTCTGTAATTATTGTTATAATCAATAGTTTCTTCCTCAAGTACTTCATAATCTAGTATTTTATAGGAGGTATATCTCAACTGAAAATTTTGGGGAGCATTCTTTTTTTCATTTAATTAGCAAACATTCATGTGGATAACAATTGTGTAGACATTGAGTTATAATTGTGTATGGTGAACAAACTTGAAAAATCATTGGCTACAGATCTTAGGCTATATATCAAGTAATGAATATGATTAATGTAATCACAGAAATACAAAATTCGATGAGAACAGGGGCCCCAACTCTGGCTTAGTGTTGGGGTTTAGAAAGAGTCTTGGTTCTAAGTTTTCAATTGGTCTCAAGTTAAGCAGCTTAAAGCAACACTCATTCATTATATCAGAGCTCTGAAGTTTGAAATTCAGGCAGCTTAACTAGGTCTTTGCTTATAATCTCATAGGCTGGAGTCTCCAGGGATGAGACAGCGGTCTATTTAGAATCTCTGGGAGGACTGGGTGGTGGTGGTGTGCGCTTTTGATCCCAGCACTTGGGAGGCAGAGGCAGGTGGATTTCTGAGTTCGAGGCCAGCCTGGACTACAGAGTGAGTTCCAGGACAGCTAGGGCTACACAGAGAAACCCTGTCTTGAAAAACCAAAACCAAACAAACAAACAAACAAACAAGCAAACAAAAAAACAAGCTTAGAATCTCTGGGAGGAACTATAGACCTTGGCTGTTGGTCAACTTCTGATTCTCTGATTTACCTGGGTAATTATGATAATCTCCCACTTTAAAATCAATAACTTTAATTATAGCTACACAGTCCTTCACAGCAGTTGTCTAGATTACTGTGTGATTGACTATATAACCAAAGGCTGCACTGAGAGGAAGGATATCAATGGAATTGTTTACTAAAGACTTCTGAAGAATTGATGTCTGAATTTGAGACTTTGAATGGATTATGTATGAAGTGGTATGACATGGCAAGAACAGTGGTCGCTGTGGTTGTAGGAGTGTTGCGTTTGCAGTTGGGATACAGAGTAAAAGGTCAATGCTGTTGCTCACTTGTGTTTACCTTTTCATTAAGTCTGTGACCCAGCCCTGAGTATGGGTCTGTCTACATTTAGTTAAGCCTCTTATACATGTCCAGATGTCTGTCTTCTAAGTGATTCTGAATCTAGCCAAATTGACAAGATTAACCATCGTGTTATTATAGCCACTGAGAGTGTAGCTTCTAATAAATTAGAAGGAAGTAAGAGTGGATCTGGAGTAGGAAGCTGGGAGGATATTGTAGTTGATAAGGGAAATGATGAATGCTTTGTATTTGGTGGGTGGGAGAGGAGCAGATGGATTGAGTGAAATTGATGGATTGAAGATTTAGGAAGTAGAATTGAGAGACTTGGTAATTGGATGTGGGGTGAAGAGGAGGAATCACTTCAAGGGTAAAATTCAGGTTTACAATTTGGGATATTTGGTTGAGGGCACTATCATTCATTAGCATAGTGAGTAACACGAGCAGGAGGACGTTTGGTGAACCACCATATTTTCCTATTGGAGCTGTCAAATGGATGGCTAAATATGAGTATGAGGCTTAGAGAAAATTCAATAGAAGATAAAAATTTAGGATTTTGTAGCTTTTAAATGTTAGCTGAAACCAGGCCTGTAATCCCAGCTACTTGGAAAACTGAGATAGAAGAATCACAAGATTTAAGACCTGCCTGGATTGTAGGGGAGTTGATTCAGGCTATGCAACCTACTGAGCACCTGTCTCAAAAATAGTAAATACGAAAGGCATAGGGGCTATAGCATATTAGTAGAACATTTGCTAGTATATGTGAAGCTCTGGTTTTGGCCCCTAGCACCACACACAAGGTTAGCAAAGCCATCATCTCTTTATGAAGTATTAGGCATCTGCAATGTGTTAAGTAGTGGTCCAGACCATAGTGATGTGAAAAGTAGTGGTAAGGTTCTGCTCCATGTAACTTGAATTCCTCTGCGATTGGGAAGATAAAGTTAACAAAGACATACAGTTAATTTGGAGAGAAATATGTGCAATGAAGGAAATTAAGTGATGTGATTGAAAACATGCTTCTTTACTAGGGTCCTGGGAGGCCTCTTTTTAGGAAGTGGTATTTGAGTTGTGCATTAAGTGTGAAGAACACGTATGGAAAATGTTGAAGTTTACGAAGACTATGTGGAGCATATAGTGGTACATATACCTACAAAGTTCCATATAAAGGATTATTTAAAAAATATTAGTGGTAATTCTGATGGTATGATTTTAAGTAGTTCTTTTATTCTATATGTTTTCTGGTAGTGTTTGTATTTTTTTTACATCAGTGTATACTTTACATTGTTAAAAACAAGGTCTAAGAGTTGAAGGATTATGCTTCTAAAACTAGAAAATAGAAAATGTGTAGACTGAGAACTTGAGTATATAGCTTATTTGAGGGGCAAAGATGACAGGCATATTTGTAATGTGTGATGGAGAGATCAATGCTGTGAAGTGAGCTTATGGAATATCAAAGCTTGGGAGTATGAGTTTCACAGTAGGTGAAATGAGAAGCTTCTATAGTAGAAGAATAACATGATAGAAATTACGTAAAGAGGGTCACATATGCTGTTTTATGGAGACAAAAGTAAAATACCTAGGAAGCTGTTATATAAGGTGTTTTGTTTTATTTCATTTTTTGAGACTGGGTTTCACTGTGTGGCAGAGGTTGACCTGAGACTCACTGTGTACACCAGACTGATCTTAACTACAGAGATCTGCTTGTTTCTGCTTCCTGATTGCTGGGATTAAAGGCTTGCACCACCATGCTTGGCTTAATAAATTTAACTTAAAGATAAAGGTAAATTGGACTGCCCAGTAACCCCAGACGTTTGTAGATAATTTAGAAATATTTTGAAAGTTAAACTTGATAGGATATGACAGGAAGAAAAATATATATAGAAAAAATCTCAAGAGTGCTAGGTCAGGTTTTGGTTTAATCTTTAGGGCAGGACATATTTCCAAATTTGAACTCCCAAACTCATAACATAATCAGCTTGACATGTGTAGAGTGAACACATTTATGTATGCTCAGTTATGAGACCTGAGGTTGAACACATGTCTAACATTGCAGTTAGTTTTCTGGTTGCTGGCCTTGAGCCTCCTCATATGCTAGCCAAGAGCTCCTCTGCCTCTGAGCTGTGCTGCCAGCCTCTTTCTTAACCTCTTTATTTCCCTTTTTTTTAAAGAAATCTTTTGGATTTTTTTTTTTTAAAATTCCAAAGTAGAAATGATTTTATAATGCTGGGCTCTTTTACATTGCTTCCTTTCTATTTTTTCATAAAATGCAGGGAGAAAATAAGATTAAAAGTAGGAGATATGTCATTGATTTAAATATTTTAATTAAAGTAGGAAAAAATACTCTAACTTGATATTCAGTTTGGTATAGCAGGTTAATTTTCTGATTTTAAAAGGTAATTTATAAATGTCTGATTAGAACTCTGCTAATTCTAATTGTTACCCCAAATTGTGCTTTGTTGGATCTGTTACTAAGTCATAAGAATTACTTTTGAGACACATCACTTATTATTTGTGATACTGGGGATAGAATCAGTGTGACATGTAGTGAACATTTTCTACTGAGCTGTTCTCTTAGCCTGAATTTTTTAATTTTTTAAATTTTTTTTGGTTTTTCGAGACAGGGTTTCTCTGTACAGCTGTCCTGGAACTCACTTTGTAGACCAGACTGTCCTCAAACTCAGAAATCCACCTGCCTCTGCCTCCCAAGTGCTGAGATTAAAGGCGTGCACCACCACCGCCTGGCCTGAATCATTTTTTAAAGTTAGAAAAACTTTATTCCATGTTCAACTGTACTTAAGTATCAACTTGACATAGCCTAGTGTCATCTGAGAAGTCTTACTTGAAGGATTGTCTAGATGTGTGGCCTGTGGATTACCCTCTGAGGGATTATTTTGATTGCTAATTGATTAAAAGGGCCCAGCCCACTGTTGGGGTGTCTTAGGCAGGTGGTTCTGGACTGTATAAGAAGGCTGGGGTGTCTTAGGTAGGTG
>JADRCD010219770.1:31365-43809 GCA_019843815.1 Montemys delectorum
TTAGGTAGGTGGTTCTGGACTGTATAAGAAGGCTGGGGTGTCTTAGGCAGGTGGTTCTGGACTGTATAAGAAGGCTGCTAAGTGTTAGGCTAGGAGCAAGCCAGTAAACAGTTCCTCCATGATTTCTACTGTTTGAGTTCCTGTCCTCACTTTCCTCAATTATGGACTGTAATATGTTAGGTATAAACTAAGTAAAGCAGTCCTATTTTTAGTTCCTTTTGGTTAGTGTTTTATCAGCTGTACAAAGGAAACTAGAACAGTCACGTGTGTGTATGTGTGTGTGTGTGTGTGTGTGTGTGTGTGTGTATGTTTTAGGTCAAATGACTTCTTATGGGTAGTGGTTCTTCTACCGTGTGGGTCCTGGGGATTGAATTTGTGCTATCATGATCTACGGTAAGAGCCTTGGCCCAATGAGTCATCTTCCCTGCCCATGAAGCATTTGAGAGTGTGTATATGTGGTGATTTAACACAGTGCCTATGCATGCTAGACAAGCACTCTTTCCATTAGTCGTCACACCTCCAGCCTATTGAATCATTTATAAGCAGTCTTACGTATTCTTGGTCTCTTTTTTTCCTATCGCCTGCCTTCTTGCCTTCCTCTATCCTTCACTTCATTTTTCCTTTCCTTTCCTTTCTCCTTCCTTCCTTCTCTTCTTCTTCGTCTTCTTCGTTTTTGATTTTTGAGACAAGGTTTCTCTGTGTAACCCTGGCTGTTCTGGAATTCACTCTGAGGCAAGTCTGGCCTCTGACTCACAGAGATCCACTTGCCTTCCAAGCATTGGGATCAAAGGTTTGCACTACCACCACCTGACAAGTGTTTCCTTTCTTTATAAAGCTTTATTGATATTTTATTCTCTATAATTTCAAAAATTAATTACTATAAAAAATTGATCTTTGAGGAGTTAACCATGGGCTTCCTCCATGGTCTTTTTTTTTTTTTTTTTTTTTAAATTCAAACTTTTTTGTTGTTTTCTTTACTGGCTGGTTTTGTGTGTCAACTTGACACAAGCTGCAGTTATCACAGAAAGGAGCTTCAGGTGAGGAAATGCCTCCATAAGATCCAGCTGTAAGCATTTTCTCAGTTAGTGACCAAGGGGGTAGGGCCCATTGTGGGTGGTGCCATCCCTGGGCTGGTAGTCTTGGGTTCTATAAGAAAGCAAGCTGAGCAAGCCAGGGGAACCAAGCCAGTAAGGAACATCCCTCCATGGCCTCTGCATCAGCTCCTGCTTCCTGACCTGCTTGAGTTCCAGTCCTGACTGCCTTTGGTGATCAACAGCAGTGTGGAAGTGTAAGCTGAATAAAAACCTTTCCTCCCCAACTTACTTCTTGGGCATGATGTTTGTGCAGGAACAGAAACCCTAAGACATTTTCTCTTATAATGTGTCCTGGACTGCTGTGTGTCACTGTAATTCGTGCTTTATGATTTGACACTTTGCAGAATCATCTCTCCCTTTGTCTTATTCTCATTCATTACTTCAGTCTCTACTGTTACAGCTCCTATTTCAGTGAGCTCTTCACTTTGGGAAGCACAGGCCAAGTTATGTAACAAATAATAGATGGCCTTTTCACTCAGTGACAATCAGCATGAAACAAAATACAGGTGTGAAAGTGGATATTGTGGCAAATAAGATACCACCATGGCATAGCATTTTATTTGGAGTGTGAGCTGTTGCTTAAGCTTAGTTGGACTTTTTTTCTTGGGAATATTTCTAAGGGCTAGATTAGGATTTACTTCCAAGTATTGGAAGCAGAAGAAACAATAAAACGTTATTACTTTATTCTTCACTTTTATATTTATTAGACCACTTAGAAATTTGTCTGATATGTTCAAAATGTCTAAAATGTGACAACTGTCTTGGAGATGCTTATACTAAAGAGGTTAAAGATGAAGACAGAGGACTCATAATCTAGTCATAGCTATTCCAAAATTGCCCTTTGTGATAGAATATCAGTACTTTTATATAAGATGCTTTGAGAATTTAGTTCATCTTCACGTTGTTATATAGTACGGATGAACTTTAGATTCTTATTGTTTTCTAGAATATAGAGAGGTTCAGTAGATAGTCATTTTTAAAAATTCTTTTTGAAATTTAAATTCTGCTGTTTTAGTACCTAGGATCAACCCCAAGGCCTTATACATGCCAAACAAATCCTCTACTACTAGGTTATATTCCCAGCATGTGTTTGATTTTTTTTTTTTCACCCTCTCAATCCCCTTGTACTAAGACTCAAACCTTCCTATGTGCTAGGCAAGTACTCTCCCATCCTCTAGCGCCACTACATGAGAATCAAAACACAACATTTAGTTCATAGACATCATTAGGTTTTGTCACAGGGAAGGAAGGTTTGCGTGTACTTAGACTTTCATAATCATACTGTGTTTGCAGATATGCATTGCTTTAGGAATTGATTTTTCTGTTTTCTTTAAAATAGTATCTCAGTACATAGTCCAGGGTGGCCTCCAACTGGTAATCCTCCTGAGTGGTGGGAATATAGGAGTGTACCACATGCCTGAGTTGGCTGCATAGATGCACACGCACATGCACACATACACTTTTTTCCTAGTTGTGCTTTGTATGTGTTAGGCAATCATTCTATCTCTGATGTATCCCCAACCCTTTTTTTAGTTATTTTGAGACAGGGTCTTGCTCAGTGAGTCAGGCTGGCCTTGAAGTCATCCTGTAGCTTGGACTGCCTGGAACTTTTGATTTTTCTACTTCAGTTTCCTGAGTGGCTGGATTAAAGGCCTGCATCACATATATACATCATGTATATATGTGAGTGTCCCCTCCTTCCCCCTTTAAGTTTATGTGGTGTTTAAGATCAACTCAAGGTCTTATCTATGCTAGGTAAATAGTTTACAATTGAACTGCATTCAGCTCTAGTTGGTTCATTTTAAAGTGAACTCCTTTTAAGTGTGTGTATGTGTGTGGTAATTTATCTCAGTGCGCCATGCATGCTAGACAAACACTATTCCACTTAGTTGCACTTCCAGCCTATTGTATCATTTATAAGCAGTGTTATGTATTCTTTGTCTCTTTTCTTTCTTACTTCCTTCCTTCCTTCCTTCTTTCCTTCTTTCCTTCTCTCTCCATCCTTTACTGTCTCTTTTCTTTAGACATTTTATTCTTATAATTTCAGAAATTAATTACTATGAAAGTTGATATTCCCAGAGGAGTCAACCATGGGCTTCCTCTTCCATGGTGGGTTTTTTGTTTGTTTGGTTTTTTTTGTTGTTGTTGTTTTAAATTAAGATCTTTTTTTTTATTGTTTTCTCTTATTCTGGGGAAGACAAGGGAATTGAGAAAGGTGGTCATGTTCCTGTTCTTTTCTTATAGCCCCACTTTAATTATCTGTTACAAATACTTTAATCTTTCTCTATTGTGATGATAAAACACTATTACTAAGGTAACTTAGAAAGAACTTAATTTGGTGCTCATGGTTTCCAAGGTCAGAGTCCATGATGATCACTGCAGGAGGAACATGGTAGTGGGCAGGCAGGCAGGCATGGTACCGGAACAGTGGCTAAGGGAAAACAACCATGGGGCAGAGAGAGGGCACAGTGGAAATGACTGGGCTTTTTGAAACCTCAGAGCTCCCTCCATTGACACATCAACAAGACCACACCTCCTAATCTCTTCCAAATAGTTCTATCAACTGGAAACCAAGTATTTAAATATATGAACTTAAGGAGACCATTCTTATTCAAACAATTATGTACAAATTTCATGCTTTGTAGCTATTGGATATTTCCTGAGTTTAGTTAGAAGACTGGCAAACACTGCCTTTTGAAATAAGTTCAATTAGCCAGCCTCCCTCCATCTGTCTCTCCCTCCCTCCTTCCCTCTCTACCTTTTTCTCTCCTATCTTCCTTCCTCTCCACATAAACACTCAGGTGTAGAGATCCGAGGACAACTTGAAGGAATTGATACTCTCCTCTACAATGTGGGATCCTGAGGACTGTATTCAAGTCTTAGGCTTGATGACAAGTGCCTTTCCCCACTGTCCCATCTCAAGGGTCCCATAACAGCAGTTTTAATTTTTTTGATGAGATATTATTTGCCATTTTCCTTTTTATGGATCTTGTTTTACTTGACAAGTTTAAGAACCTCTTGCTTGGTTATGTGCCTCAAAGTTTCCTTCTATGTCTTTCCTTCTAAGCCTTTTTAAAAGAAACATGTTACACTTAAGTTGTAATGTATTTGATTTTTGTATAGGGATGAGGTGTTGAAGTTTTTTAACCCTAGATGCTGCCTAGTGGCTGTTTTAGTAGAAAGGAGCTGTACCTTTAAAAACCATTTTAATAGATCTTTTTTTTTTTAAAGATTTATTTATTTATTTTATGTATATGAATACATTGCAGCCATACAGATGGTTGTGGGCCATCATCTGGTTGCTGGGAATTGAATTTAGGACCTCTGCTCACTCCAGTCACCCTTGCTCACTCCAATCAGTCCCTGCTTGCTCCGGCCCAAAGATTTATTTATTATTATAAATAAGTACACTGTAGCTATCTTCAGACACACCAAAAGAGGGAGTTGGATCTCATTACGGATGATTGTGAGCCACCATGTGGTTGCTGGGATTTGAACTCAGGACTTTTGGAAGAGCAGTCAGTGCTCTTAACTGCTGAGCCATCTCTGCGACCCTTAATAGATCTTAAAGTACATTATGTCCATATGTAAGGAAACGTTATAATGAAACCCATTATTTTGTACAACTAATCTGTGGTAATAAAATTAAAAAGATAAGCATTTTTTCTCTAGGTTTTTTTTTTTTTTTTTTTTTTTTTTTGTGGTGTTAACATATGTACCTTCTATTTTATTTGTTCCTGGTATGTCTCTTTTCATTATTTTCAGCCAGAAAAAGCAGTTTCAAAGTTAGCTTATATTAAGGATTAGATTTTATCCAGTATGGCAGGGATCTCTCTTTGAATTTCTAGTTTTAAGTTTAGTGCACTTTCCTGATAGGAGTTAGGTTTAGTTTTGAAATATAATGTACTTTAAAAAAAAGTTTTATAATAAAAAAGACTTATATGTTTATTTTGTGCGAGTTATTTGTGGGAGACTTATTTGGGATTAATGGAATGTCTTCATCTGTGTTCCAGACTGACTGGAATTTTCCTTATTATCAAGATTTTTGTGTGAAAATTTATCATTTCCTAGCCAGTGAAGTTAGGCAACTGCATTTTCTCATGGGGCAGAATCTCTTTTCTCCTTTCCTGTCATAGAAATACAGCTCTTTATAAGTAGATCATTTCTGAGTAATTTATTTTTTATCTCTTCCTTTTCTTTAGTTATGTTTCTTATCATTTTTGCTTGTACAAGTTGTAGACGTTACACTTGGAAAGGTTTATCCTACTGGCCTCTTTGTGACTAGTCTGGGTTTTATAGCTACAACTCAATTTTTACCAGAAAAGGAGATTAAATTTTTATTTTCATCTTGTTTGAATGATTTCTAAGGCTGGAATTGGGTGAGAATGGAGAATGTGCTATTATTCTCAAGCCTGTTTTACACACACACACACACACACACACACACACACACACACTTTCAAAATCATGTCTCTGTTTTTTCATAAATTTCATTTAATTATTAGGAGAGGAAAGCCTTAGATGGAATATGTAGAGCATAGATCCCTGAATTACTATAATTATGTTTCTAAATTCCATTATAGAATATAAAATAATTTCATTAACTTGGCCCTAAAGAGTAAGAACTTGCATATGAATAAAGAATGGCAACAAAACAATTTTAAGAGCAAGGTCTTTTTAAATCTCGGAAAGTTGACACAAGAAGTATTGTTTGGTAGCTGATTTTTCTCAGGAGTAGTTCTGATAAAAACTGAAAGGATTTACTGTCCAGAAATGGGGGCAGTTTTGGTTTGAGGAGAATATATCCTAATTTTTATAATTACATTCTAAAAATTATATATACTATTTAAAAAGTATATACTCATTTACAGAAAATATCTGGTTTCCCATATTTACCATCTCTGCAATCCCTTTCCTGTTTCATTTCCTCTTGTACTTTTTTTTTCCTTCTAAATCTTTCTCACAGTACAGTTACTCTTATCTATGATTTTGCTTTCTATGGTTTCAGTTGTCTGTGGCCAACCACAATCTGAAAATTACTAAATGGAATATTCTAGAAGTGGAATATTCTAGAAGTAAAAGCCACAACTTAAAAATTTGCTGGTCAGAGTAATGTGATGGATGGCATTTATACTACACTGCCCTGTCCAGAATATCAGCTATCCCTTTGTTCAGTGTATCTATTATATAATATGTGACCTGTCAGTCACTTAGTGGCCCTTTTGGTTATCAGATCGATTGTCCAAGATATCACAGTCTTTTAGTTAATTCTAATTTTTACTCTACTAACGATCCCAAAAATACCAGACTAGTAAAGCAAAGAAAGCATCAGGGCTTACAACATGGAAGGAAGGCCAGGTTAACTCTGGTCAGTGTAGCAGTGCTACGTGGCTGTAAGAAAAGCCATATGTACAGTAGTTCTCAATCTGTGGGTCACAATCCCTTTGGGTGTTAAACATCAGATATCCTGAATATCAGATATTTATATTATGATTCATAACAGTAGCAAAATTACATTTATGAAGAAGCAACAAAGTAATTTTGTGATTGTGGATCACCACAACATGAGGACTGTATTAAAGTGTCACAACATTAGTAAAGTAATGATGTAAAGGATTCAGTCCTTTTGTGTTTCAGGTATTCACTGGGGAGAGGAGTGGTGGAATTTTGGGGGGTATATTCCTTGTGAGTAAGAGGGGACTATTTTGTGGGGATTTGCTACTAATAAGTTATGTTTAACTTTTCTCCTTATCTCCTTTCCCTTGAAAAAGACAATGCTTGATAGCTTTTAACTGCTTAGGTTGCTGCTGTAAGAACCATGTTAGAATCTAGTGTTATTTGGTGTTTTCCTATCATAAAACTACATCATTACAATTTAAAGGTGTATATGAATTATCTATACCTATGTAGCAAACTGTCTCAGAATTTAGAAGCTTAATAAATCCCTTACAGTTCCTGAAGGACAAGAAATGTTGGGAGCAGCTTAGTTGAGTGACTCTGCTTCAGAGTCCTTTGTTCTTGTATAAATTACAGTTAAGCTGTTGGCTTGGGCTGCAGTCATCTAAAGGCCTAATTGAATCTACAGTCATAGCAGATAAACTCATTGCAGAGTTTAGGCCTGCTGGCATCCAGTTTCTGGCTTGCTTCATTTACTTTTGCCTTTGCCTGACTTCATTCTGTTTTTAATATTTGTTTGCTTGTTTCCTGGAGATCTTTGTCTTTTTATTGTAAATCTATGCTTATGTGTCAATTTATTTTCCTTGTTGCAGTCATAAATCATGCCAGAGCTGGTTGTTTTGCCACTTTCAAAGTAGATTCTGAACCTAAATACAGTAAGGACATCTGGTATAGTTTTAGGCATTTTTTGGTAAGTTTTTCAAATCTGCTTTGAATCTTGCACATTTTTTTTTAGCAAGTTTCAGCCCTTCATTAGGTGTTTCCCACAGGCTCATTGTCTTTTCTCTCTTAGATTACTGACTCTGAAAGTCAAAGAGAGGGGCCCAAATCTGATCTCTGTCTTACTTTGTCTTTACTATCACCCCTGTCATATCTAATCAGCCATGGTTGTGAGAGTACTCGGTTGAAGGTCCAAGTATGAGGAGGCAAGACTGCTAATAGCTGCCTTGCAGATTAAGTTTCTAAGTAGCAGTGCTGTATTTTGGAGTAAAGATCTAAGTTTCTTTCTTATTTCCTAAATTTATATCCAGACACAATGTATTTTTTGTGTTTTAATTTTTGTGACTGTATATTTGTTGTATAGGGTGCTGGTAGTTTATGTATGTTTATAAAATAAATGAAATAGGGTATTTGCCTTTTTGAGACTGATATGATTATCTCCAGCTATGTTCATTTTCCTGAAAGCTACATATACTTTGTTCTTCATTATGACTGAAAAACTTCCACTATGTACATATGGCACACTTCATTAATTTTTTTTGATGATGGACATTTAGGTATTGATTCTACAACTTAGTTGTTATGAATAATGTTACAATAAATAGCGATAGACAAGTGTCTCTGTGATGTGTTACACCTTGGATTGATAGACCTGGGTCTTAGGTTAGATCTATTTTTAGCTTTTCAGGAACTCTGTGCTGATTTACGTGGCTGGATTAGCTGACATTTTCACAGCAGTATGTATAAGGGATCCCTTATATCCATATTCTTGTCTTTGTTGTTGCTTTCTTAATGACTGCCAGATTGACTAGGATGAGGAATGAAATCATGAAGTTTTAATTTACAGTTTCCAGATAGCTAGTGAGCTTGAACAGTTTTTATGTTTATTGACCATTTTATACTTCATCTTTTGAGAATTGTCTATTCATTTTAGCCTAGCCCATTTATTAATTTGGTGGTTTTCTTTCTTTTTTTTTTGTATTTATATATTTTCTTTATTTGCCTTTCAAATGTTATCTCCTTTCCTGATTTTCCCTGTGAAAACCTCCTATTATCCCCTTTCCTCTCCCCCTGCTCACCCATCTACCCATTCCGGCTTCCTGGTCCTGGCATTCCCCTACACTGGGGCATTGAGCCTTCACAGGACCAAGGGCCTCTCCTCTCATTGATGACCAACAAGGCCATCCTCTGCTACATATGCGGCTGGAGCCATGAGTCCCACCACGTGTACTCTTTGGTTGGTGGTTTAGTCCCTGGGAGCTCTGGGGGTACTGGTTGGTTCACATTGTTGTTCGTCCTATGGGGCTGCATTCCCCTTAAGTTCCTTGGGTCCTTTCTCTAGCTTCTCCATTGGGAACCCTGTGCTCAGTCCAATGGTTGGTTGAGAGCATGGTGGTTTGATTTCTTATTGTTTTGATTTTTGAGTTCTTAGTATATTATAAATGCTAATCTTCTGTCAGATGTATAGCTACAAAGATTTTCCTCCTATTTTGTAGGTTGTCTTTTCATTTAGTTGTTTTTCTTTGCTGTATAGAAACTTTAGTTTCCTGAGATCCCATTAGTTAATTTTAGCATTATTTCTTATACTGGAATCCTATTCAGAAAGTCTTTGCCCTATTTGTATATGTTGAAGTGTTTTCTCTTCTTTTTCTTCTTAATAGTTTCAGAGCTTTAGGTCTTATAAAGGTCTTTGGCCCACTTGGAATAGATTTTTAAAAAGAGTTTATGTGTGTGTGTATGTGTGTGTGTGCATGTACATGTGCATGCATATTTGAGTGTGCACGTGCCTACAGATGCTAGAGAGATTTTGGAATCCTGGGACCTGGAGTTATAGGTTGTGAGCTGCTGCTCTGGGGCTGGAATTGGAACTCCTTTCCTCCTGATAGAGCAGCCAGTGGTGGCAGCTACTAAGCCACCTCTCCAGCGTGTGTTGTTGGTTTCATTTTTTTTTTTTTTTACAATATGAGAAATAATTATCTAGTTTCCATTCTACTTGAAGATGTTGAGTTTTTCCAGTGTCATTTGCTAAAAAGGCTGTCTTTTCTCCAATATATATTTTTGTCATCTTTGTCAAAAGTCAGGTGATTGTCACTGTGTGGGCTTATATCCTCTCTATTACACTGATGTATGTGCTTTTTTTTTAGTGCCTGTTCAGTGGTATTTTTATTACTATAGCTCTATAGTATAACTTGGAATTAGGTAGGATGATACCGCCAGTGCCTATGCATGCACGCGTGTACACGAAATGCACACATGTACACGAAATGCACACGTATGCACACAGTCATGCACCCACGCATTTTTGTGAGGAATGATGTTGGAATTTTGGTAGGGATTGCATTGAATAAGTCTGTAGATTGCTTTTAGTGATATAGTCAGTCTCACAATTTTAATTCTTCTATTCCATGAACATGAGTCTGGGAGATAGTGTCTTAAATTTTTTCAGTTTTACAAAGTTTTCATTGTAGAAGTCTTATATTTCTGTAACTAAGTTTGTTCCAAGTATTTAATTTTTTTCTTGAAGCAATTGTAAATGGGATTGTTTTTCCAATTCTTCGTTAGCTCAGTTCCGATTTGTACCTAGGAAGGCTGATATTTAAATGTTAATTTTTGTATCCTGCTTCTTTGAGAATGATTGCCAGTTTATTGGGGGAAAAGGTACTTTGACCTTTTCCTTTCCTATTTGTATTCTTTGTTTTCTTATCTTGTCACAGTGCTGTAGCTGGCTTTCAACAGCACTCGATTATATCAGAGTAGAGATAGTAGACAACTTTTCTTGCTCATGATTTTAGGTAATGCTTTGAGTGTTTTCCCACTTAGTATAGTGTTGGCTCTAGGTTTGTTTTATATGGCTTTATTATTTTTTTATTACTACTTTCCTCAGAGCTTTTTAAAATCTTTCCATGAAAGGGTATTAAATTTTGTTAAAAGCTCTTCCTTTGTTATATTGAGATAATCACATGATTTCTATCTTAGAGTCCATTAATATGGTGTATTATATTTATTGATTATATATGTTCTTGCACCATCCCTATTTTTATGGAACAAAATCAGCTTGGCATGGCAGGTGAACTTTTTGATGTTTTCTTGAATTGTATTTTAAGTATTTCACTGAATTTTTATATTTCTGTGGTCATTAGGGAGACTGGTCTATAATTTTCTTGTTTTCTGCTTTTTGTATCAAGATAATACTGCCTTCATAAAAAGTTTAGTAGTGTTATTTCCCATTTTATTTGATGTAGTAGTTTAAGAAGCATTGGCGTTAGTTTTTTAAAAGTCAAGTATAATTTAGTAGCAAATCCATCTGGGTTTCTTTGATTTGGGTGATATTATTATTATTATTATTATTATTATTATTATTATTATTGTTATTGACTCAATTTCATTGCTTGTTATGATCAATTTTTAATCTTTTCGTGTGTGTGTGTGTGTGTGTGTGTGTGGTTGCAGACATGCTATGACATACTTATGGAGGACAGTGGACAGTACTGTGGGGTTGATTATATGTGGGTTCTGGTGGTTGATCTCAGGTTGTCAGGTTTTACAGTACTTTGACCCACAGAGCCATCTGGCTGGCCTACAGTTTTCTGTATTTATATTAGAGGTGACTTTGACAACCTTGTGACAACCTTTCTGAGTTTCTCTTAATTCTCTTAATATTATTGGATATATTTAGTAGTGCAGAGCCTAAAAAGTTACTACCATAAAATTTTAAAAGGAGTTATTAGCTAAATTTTATTTATCAAGTATTTATTTGAAAATAAGGCGAGATGGCTCAGCGGGTAAGAGCACTGACTGCTCTTCTGAAGGTCCTGAGTTCGGATCCCAGCAACCACATGGTGGCTCACAACCATCTGTAATGAAATCTGACGCCCTCTTCTGGTGTGTCTGAAGACAGCTACAGTGAATTATGAGTGGGGCGGAGCAAGTGGGGCCGAGCAAGCGGAGCTAGCAGAGGTCCTGAGGTCAATTTCCAGCAGCCACACACATGATGGTTCACGGCCATCTGTACACAGTTACAGTGTACTCATACACATAAAATAAAATAAAATAAAATAAATCTTAAAGAAAATGTTTTTAAAGAAAATAAGGCTTTTTCCCCGCTCTGAATTTCTTTTTCCAGATAGCTTATTTTATTGAATAAGGAAGATCTCTTCAATGTTAAGTGATAGGGACTCTGTAATAATACTCTTGTTTGGAAAAGCAAAACATACTTGCCTGTTAACACAAGGGAACAGAGAGGAAACATTTTTTAGAACTGATATTTACTTAGAAAGCATTCTTGAGGTTGGAGAGTTGGCTCAGTGGTTAAGAGCTTGTGCTGCTCTTTCAGAGAACTTGAGTTCAGTTTCCAGCATCCATGTTAGTAGGTTTACAGCTGTAACTTCAACGGCAGGGAGTTGCACTCCTCTGGCTCCTTTGGGCATCCCCACGCATATGTACATACAAACGCACAGACATACACATAAATAAAAATAGAATAGAATTAATAAAAGAAAGCATTCTATAATACTGTTCTTAATGCTTTGGGAGATTTATAGATCCTTTAGAAATTGACAAAAGCAATAGTTTCTCTAGAGAAATGTATTCATATATAGAAAGGTGGTTTTATAATTCCAGGAGGAACTCTACAAGACCTGTGGAATTTAGGTTGAGAACTCATCTATTGAAATGTCAAGTGAGCCTCTGATATTTCTTAACAAAACAGTCATTTTTGATTTTCAATATGTAGAGAGAAACACCTAACTAACTCTAATTGAAACTGGTTTTTTTTTTTTTTTTTTTTGCCTGTAGATTCTGATTTACCTCTTGTAATGATGGATTTTGTTTTAAATTTCTTCCTCTCTAGCATCTGGACATTAAGGACTGTGCTTATTTTCTTCTTTTCCAAGAGAACAGAGAGAAATAGTAAGTTAAAATATTTTTTTTATAAATCTATATTAAGTAAACAAAC
>JADRCD010219771.1:0-11955 GCA_019843815.1 Montemys delectorum
AAAAAAACAGCTTCTTACCCACACCTCTGATATGGGTAAGTGAAGCACTTATTTGTGAGTGGTTAAATTAAGCATTATTTTATTGTTATTTTATTGTTATTCTCCTTCAGTAAAATAATAGTATTAGGGCTCTCTTCCCCAAGCCCATGATCTATGTCAGGTTCTTGGCCATTTTATCACTTTCTTCATGGAATGAATGTTAAATTAAAAAAAAAAAATGGTTGTTTAGGCCAATCATATTGCATCACTACCACACTGGGTTATCTTTCAGTGTTTGTAGATAGGTCATATTCATGAGTATCAGCCTCTTCCAGTAGTTTGCACAATGTCTTCTAGAACTGTGAATGCTAGCTAGTAGAGTGAAGCATCTTGACTTCTCCATATTTGATGAGATAAATAAATCTTCTCTTTAGCAGTTGTGTCTTACCATCAAGTTGTAGAGAGCATCCAGTAATCTTGGAAATACCCTGTTATGTTTGTGGGTGCTTCATGGGACAGCTTTAGCCAACGATTCAACAAAATATAATCCATTGCTGACACTGGCAGTTTTACTTGGTAGTATAAGATATTTAGATGGTGCATCATCTCCCCTATTATTTGGTGGCTCCATTTAGATTCAATCTATATATTATTATTTACATATAAAAGAAAACATATGATGTTTATCTCTTGGAGGTCTGAATAACTCTGCTATTCTTCCTAGCTTCAGTCATTTACTTATAATTTCATAATTACATTTTTAACAACTGAGTAATATCTTATTGTATAAATGTACCTTGTCTTTATTATCCATTCTTGAGTTGGTGAACATCTAGACTGTTTCCAATTTCTGGCTACTATGAACAGAGAATTCTGTGAACATGGAAGAGCAAGTAACTGTGTAGGAAGATATATGGTGTGTGTGTGTGTGTGTGTGCATGTGTGCACATGTGCTTAAAGTGGAATAACTGGATTTTGAGGTAGATCTATTTCCAGACTCCTGAAGAACCATTGATTTTCACAGCAGCTGTAAAAGTTTGTACTCTGACTTTCCCTGCATCCTTGACAGTGTGTGATGTTCTTTCTTTGATTGACTTTGGCCATTCTGACTGTGATAAGATGAAATCCCAAAGTCATTTGATTTTGTATTTCCCTCATGAACAGGGATACAAAAGATTTCTCTAGGTATTTTGTAGCCATTTTTGTGGCATCTTCTGAGAACTCTGCTTATGCATCTGTACCCCAGTTGGGTTTTTATTTTCTTGATGTTTCCTTTTATTTAGTTCTCTATATACTGGTTCTCTATCAGATATATCATTGCTAAAAATCACTTTCCATTGTGTAGGCTGCTGCTTTGCCCAGATGATAGTGTCCTTTGCCATAAGAGAAGACTTTCAGCTTCATAAGGTTCCATTTATCAACTGTTGTCCTTAGTGTCAATGTCATCAATGTTCTCTTTTGTTTTTGTTTTTGTCTTTCTGTGACAGTGTGTTCAAGCATTTATCCCACTTTCTTTTCTATTAGATTCAGGTTATCTGGCCTTATGTTAAGGTCTTGATCCATTTGGAGTTGAGTTTTATGCAGGGTGATAAATATAGATCCATACATATTCTTCTACACGTCATCATCCAGTTTGAGAAGCACTATTTACTGAAGATGTTTTCTTCTTCAGTTTTTACTTTGGCTTCTTTTTTAAAAATTCAGATCTCCATAGAGATGTGGACTTGTGTTTGATTTTCAATCTATTTCATTTTATGCCAACAGTGCATTGTTTTCATTGCTATAGTTCCAGAGGACAACTTGAAATCTGGATGGATGATATATCCAGCAGTTTTTTATTTATTACTCAATATAGTTTTAGGAATCCTGGATTTTTGTTGCTCCTATATGAAGGTGAAGGTCATTTTCCCACTTTTATGAAGAACTGTGTTGAGATTTTGATGATAGTTGCATAGAATCTGTAGATTACTTTTGGTAGGATGGCCACTTTTACTATATTAATCCTACCAACCCATGACCATGAGAGACCTTTTCATGTCCTGGTGTCTGTTTCAATCTTTTTCATCAATGCTCTAAGTTTTTTTTTTTTAATACTTTTTATTAGATATTTTCTTTATTTACATGTAAATTTCTCCTTTCCCAGTTCCCCTCCAAAAAACAATCAAACAAACAAACAAAAATAACAAGAACAAACCACTGTTGCCTCCCCCCTCCCCATGCCTGCCACTCCACCCAGTCCCACTTACTGGCCCTGGCATTCCCCTACACTGGGGCACAAAACCTTCACAAGGCCGAGGTCCTCTCCTTCTATTGATGATCTGTAGAGGCTCACAGCCATCTATTGAACTGAGTACACGGTCCCCAATGAAGGAGTTAGAGAAAGGACCTAAGTTTTTATTATACAAGTCTAACTTGCTTTATTAGAGATACACCAAGATATCTTTGAGATATGGTGGAAGATACTGTTTCTCTCATTGCTGAGTGTGTTTGTCTTTTGTAGATAGGAAGGCTACTGATTCTTGTGTCCTGCTACATGGCTGAAAGTGTTTATTAGATGTGGGAGTTTCCTGGTGCAGCTTTTTAGATGATTTATTTATATAATTATGTCACCTGCAAAAAAAGACTCTTTCACTTCATGCTTTCCTGTTTATGTCCCCTTTATCTCCCTCAGTTGTCTTATTGTTCTAAGACCTCAAGTAACATAAGACCACAAGTAACATATTGAATATATGTAATAGAAAGAGGAGATAACATTCTCATGATCCTGGATCTAATAGAAATGCTTTGAGTTTCTCTGTATTTAGTTATATGTTGGCTGTAGACTCTCTATAATAGCCTTTGTTATGTTCAGGTATGTCCCTTGTATCCCTAGTCTCTCCAGAATTTTTATCAAGAAGGAATGTTAGATTTTGTCAAAGGTGTTTTTTGGTATCTAATGAAATGAACATATGTTTTTTTGTCCTCTAACCTGTTTATGTGGAGAACTATGTTTACTTATTTATGGATGTTGATCTGTCACCACATTTCTGAGGTTAAGCAAACTTTATCATAATGGATAATGTTTTTATTTTTGTTGTGCTTGGATTCACTTTGGAAACACTTTATTGAAAATGTGGCTGTGTTTATAAGCAATATTGGGTTAGAATTTTCTTTTTTGTTGGGTTTTTATGTTGTTTTGGTATCAGGCTTATAATGACATCAAAAAAAGAAAGGGATAATGTTTCTCCACTTTCCATTTTTTGAGATAATTTGAGAAATATTAGTGTTAATACTTGTTTAAAGGTCTGATACAATTCCTCACTGAATTCATTGGGCCCAATGATTTTTTTGGTTAAGAGTCCTTTTACTTACTGTTTCTCTTTCACTAGGGGTTATGGATCTGTTTAAACTGCTTCTATGATCTTGATTTAACTTAGGCAACTCATATTTCATGGAATTCTTTCATTTCTTTTAGGTTGTTATATGGTAGAATACAAATTTTTACATGTATCCTTATGGGTCCCTGAATTTCTTAGTATGTGAGGTAAATTGCTTCTTTTTATCTATTTTACTACTTTAGATATTCCCTCTCCAACTTTTATCTAATTGAGCTAAAGTTTTGTTGATTTTCTCAAAGAACTAATTCTTGGTTTCATTGATTCTTTGTGCTATGTTTTTTGTCAGTGTTTCTATTTCATTGATTTCATCCCTGAGTTTGGTTATTTCTTCCCATTTATTATTTCTGGATATTATTTGTTCTTGTTGTTCTGGAGCTCCCAGGTGTGTCCACAAGTTACAAATATGAAAGCCATTCAGGTTTTTTAAATGTAGACATTTAGTGTTATGAACTTGCTTAATAAAACCATTTTTATTGTGTTTCATTAGATTGGGTATGTTATGTTTTCATTTTCTTTAAGTTCTAAAAAGGGTTTTAGCCTTCTTCTTGATTTCTGTCTTGATCCATTTTTTATACAATAGTGAATTGTTCATTTTCCATAAATTTGTATACTTTCTATTGTTGTTGAGAGATACCTTTAATCCATGATAGCCAGATAGGATTCTAGTGTTGTTTAACTTTTCTTATACCTATTGAGGTTTACTTTGTTGTCAAAGTACATGATTAATCTTGGAAACATTTCAGGAGCTGCTGCAAAGAAAGTACATCTTTTTATATTTGGATAAAACATCCTGTATACATCTGCTAGGTCCACTTGATTTATCATATACCCTAACTGCAGCACTTCTCCATTTAGTTTTTATGTGAATGATTTCTCTCTTAGCAAGAGTGCTCTCTTTAAGTCACTCACTGTCAGTGAATGAAGGACAATGTAGGATTTTAGCTACAGTAGCAGTACTTTCATGACCCTGGGTGCCACTCTGTTTGTGGCATGAGTATTTAGAATTGTGTCTTCTTAGTGGGACTTATATTGATATTTATTTAATGTCTTTCCCTACCTTTTCTGATTAGCTTGGGCTTGAAGTCTATTTTTTTCAAATATTAGAATACTATATCTGTTTGCTTTTCATATCCTTTTACCTTGAGGTGTTGTCTATTCTTGATGGTGAGATATGTTTCATGTACACAGCAGAAGGAAGGATCTTGATTTAAAACTCAATATGTTACCCTGTGTCATTTGAGGGGAATTAAGACTATTAATATTGAGAGTTATTATTAATAAGAAATGTTTAGTGATTCCTGTTATTTTGTTGTTATGGTGTAGAGTTTTGCCTTCTTTTGATTTACTGTTCTGGGATTATTTATTTCTTGTGTCTTTTTGGGTGTACTTAATCTTGTTCACCTGGAGTTTTTATTCTATTGTCTTTTGTAGAGCTGTATAGATAGATAAAAATTTCTTAAATGTTTAATTGTAAATTATTTTTCTTTCTTCATCAATTGTGACTGATAGTTTTCATAGGTATAATAGTTGGCTTGACATCTGTGTTCTCTCAGAATTTGGAGAACATTTGTCTGGATTCTTCTGATTTTCAGAGCATCCACTGAAAAGTCAGGTGTTATTCTAATGGCTTTAATTCCTATGTGATTTTTTTTATTAAAGCTTTGAATATAATTAGATTTTTCTATACATTTAGTGGTTTGATTATTGTTGGTCACAGGGAATTTCTTCTCTGGTGTACATAATTTCTCCTGTGTGTCTTGTAATCCATTCCATGAGACTTCATAAGATTTTCATTTTCATTTTTATTTCAGTTGGTATTTCTTCAGAGACACTATTTCTTTTGTGTCTTAAAATGTTTTCCTCATTTCATTCAACTGTATTTTCATGATCTTCACAAAAGCATTTATTCATATCCTAATGTCTGTGAACCTACTATGCTGTTTTATTAAAGTTCTTATCTTTGCTTTAGCTAAAGCGTACTTCCTGTGTCCAATCACACACAAAAAAATGCTTCTGGAAGAATCATATTGTATTGTCTATTTATGTTGTGTGCTTGCTCTGGGATATACTAGGCATTTTGGTTTATGTACACCAGGGTAGTTTTTAATGTAGATATCTAGTCTTGTCTTTTTGTGGTGGGTGTCCTATTTTTAGGATGCTGTTGGTTACTCTGTATCATAAAGAAGTATAGTGGCAGTGAGGTCCCTGATTGAGAGTACATCTTCTGCATTTCAGCCCAGTGTTCCCACTGATGTTCCCTGAAAGAAAGAAAAAAGGAATGGAGATGAGCTAGAAGAGAAAGCTGAGAAAGACAGTGAGAAAAAGCTTGCAGGACCCTGGGTCCTTATCAAGATGCTGTGTTCCCAGAGATTAGAGTTAAGTTGGGAGGAGGTATTCTGCAGGCAGGTTGCAATAGGACTCCAAGGTGCCATCTTTTGAGGCCTTAAAAAAGAAGTATGATTTCAGGATGAAGAAATTGGCAGAGAGGTGTATAAACAGATGATTCATTTAGGAAACAGTAAATAATTCAGTATGACAAGCTTGCATGGTGCCTCAGGGAGGAGACTGAAGGAGTTGGTCAAGTTTTAAGCAGGGACCAGCAAAGATCAGAATTGTGTCTCAGATGAATGCTACATGAGGGTTTGTTGTTGTTGTTGTTGGTTGTTTTTTGTTTGTTTGTTTTGGTTTGTTTTGGTTTTAACTTCATAGATACCTGTGTTTCAATACATTATCTATTATATTTTTTACAATAATCTTCAGAAGAAATGTCCTGTTTTAGTAATTTTTGGTAACTATATTTTGTTACTACAGCTAATCAGAACCAATAGCTCCTACAAGCAATACAATGATATACTAGCAATAACAATACTATCCTGCCTCAGTGTTGATGTCCACAATGCAAAAGGGTTAGCTTTCCAATTTTTCATAGCCCTAAAGGTTGCTTCAAATCAGCTGGCCACTTGTCATTCATTAGTCTCCTCCTCTTCTTCTTTTCCTTTTCTCACTTCATCCCCCCTTTCATCTTCTCCTTCTGAATATTCTGTATCCTTGAAATGAGTCCAGCAATATCTGGTTTCCTATTAACCTGCTTTATTAACCAGAAATTATCCTGCACTTCTGTATGTTTACCTAATCATGTCAGCTTACCCAATAAGTAATCAGATCTTTTCTTGTTGTAACAAATTACTGGTTATAGCTAGTATAGAATGTTTATAACAGGATAGAATAGGCCTTGATAAAAGAACAAATAACAAGAAAAGATAATATACATTAATCCTTACCCAGCCATGCCATACCATGCACTGGGGATTTAACAACTCTCCTTCGAGGCCACTGTAAAAGAAAAAAGCACTAAAGGATTCAGAGAGATATTTGAAGGGACATTTCATATCTCTACTCTCATTATCTCAAACTCACATGACTTCCTTCAACTTAGCATCAGGATGTGCCAAGAAACAGGAAAGGACATGATTAAGCATAGCAGGCATTGAGTCTCAGCTACCAAATCCCACCTATGCCTTCATTTGAATGGAATTTCACCCTTATATTTTCTAGATGAAAATCCACACTAGAATGTTCCTTTTTATAGAACATTTGATATAGAACAAAGATTCTTAACACCCTGAAATGTATTTTTCCCTTAGAGAAAATAAAGAAAACTAGTCTATAGAGTTGTCCCTCTAAAGGATTTCCCCCTTTGCTTGTAGTACAGTCCTTAAATTCATACCAGTTTTCTGAAAGCCACTATCCACATCAAATCTGAATCATTGAAAATGTGTTCCTGGACTTCAGTACAATTGCCTTCCAGTCAGTGTTCTAGAACACACTGCTATCTTACTGGAGCTACCTCTGTACAGTCAAAAGCTGTAAGTACCTCGAGGTAAGTATTCTCTTCTATCAGATTTTAGTCCACTCTACTCCCACAGGCTGCAATGATTTTGTTTCCTTCCTTGACAATTTCTCTGTAGAATACAACAGACAAAGTCGTGGACTGGCCTCTTTCCTTGCCCAGCTCCCTGTATCTTCCTTCCTGATGCTTCTCCACCTTCCTGCCCTCCCTGTCCTCATGCCTGGCATGCAAAACAGAAGAGAGATCTTCTGGGGCTCTCGCCACTGCTGTTCCTGTCAGTTCCTCTCACCATCAGTGTCGACCTGTCCTGGCCCCATGTGTTTTTATTAGTATCAATTGCACTGAAATTATTCACTGTCACTACTAAAACCCCCAAATGTTTCAGAGAACTTGGACAGAAAAAATCCTCATTGTTCAGATAAGAAAATGGAGACATGCAGAAAGTAAATAAATGCTGCAGACTAGATATCCTCAGAGCAGAGCTAAGCAGACAAAGACCAGTAATCAGCCCACAAATTGAATGTGAGCTGAAAGAAGAAAAGTACAAGGAATCATATGTGGTCTAAAAGGTTTTTGATCTATATTATACTGTTTGATTTCATAGACGTACATAAAGATAAAATATTAGATCTGACAGATACCAAAAGGAAAAAATAAGAACAAGAGATGTACTAAGATGAAGAGAGAAGAGAATTAGTCAAATGAGGCCTTCAGAGCAAGATGCAAGACTGATATCTACAACAGGAAATGATAGAAAAGTTATTCTTCTGTGTAAAGCTCAATGACTTTATAGTTTGTGGGTGTGTTGGCCAGTCCACTGGCAGTATTCCCATATGTAATTCACTAACAAACTAGGGTCTCATTGGAAAGATATTTCCAGATGGACTCATGTCTCTATGTTCAGGTTTTAGCAGCTCAGGAGGTGACTGGGCTGACAAGAATGCAGATGTCAGTCTCAGAATGTGGTAGACGCCAATGGCCAAGCTCTCCTGCCTCCTGATGAATTCTTCACCTGTCTTAGATACCTATCTGCTGCTTCTTCTATCTACCCACTTTTTTTTTTTTTGATTTTTCGAGACAGGGTTTCTCTGTGTAGCTCTGGCTGTCCCAGAACTCACTCTGTAGACCAGGCTGGCCTCGAACTCAGAAATCTGCCTGCCTCTGCCTCCCAAGTGCTGGGATAAAAGGTGTGCACCACCACCTGGCTCTACCTACTTTTGTTCTTCAGAGTTCAAGTATTTTATTAACATGGGTCCAATTCATGACAGAGGAGAATGCTAGACTCCTGTTCAATGAATAATAATAATACAGAACTCAACAACGTTTGTTTAGATTTAGCGCATGTAAGGAGTATTATTTCCATGTCAAAAGAAAAAGTCTTAAAAATAAGTAATCTGTATTGTGCTGCCTCATCCATGTTCTTCACGTTGAAGAAGAAGGCTATAAAGAAAATGACTTTCACACAGCAGGCACTCACAGCACTGACACACAAACTGCGAGCACACAGAGCTATATAAACAGTGTTATCCTCTGGGGCTTGTCTGTGCTCTCTAGGACACTCTATGGAATCCCTTGACTGTTTCACAGTAGCCTCTTCATGGGGTCACTTGTCCCACTTCTGTCAATAGAATTACTCTTCGATTAACCTGTACACATGTGTGCACTCAACCTCACCCATGTGTGTCTCCCCATTTGGTCATCAAATCCTTAATGTATTGCCACCCGGCTATACCTGGAATCTTCCTCTTGCTGATACTCATTTGTTTTTCTCCTCTAAGAGTTGTGTTCGCCTTTAAAGGTAACAAGATCCAATTCAGACCATGCTTTCTCTGTGTATCTTCTCCATATACTCTAGCTTTCTGATATCCCTTTGTCTCCCAATCCCTAAAGCTCCTTAACACATCACTCTCTTTATCTGTTGTTTCTTTGCCTTGTCAAGTAGAAACATGTGAGAAATCATTCCTAGGCCCTCCTTGTACCATACAGAATAACACAGATTCAACTCCTTCACTCTTTTGAAGGCTTAAGTTATGCATTCTTTACAAGACCAATATAATTCTGCTTGTATCTCTCCCGAACTTTTACACAACACTTGTTCCTTTGTTTTATTATGTTTTCCATGCCTCGGGTCACAGGAACTCTTTCTTGGATAGGTTTTTCTCCTTCCCCTGTGGGATGCAATTTAGGTTACCAGTCTTGGTAAGCACTTTAACCCATGGAGCCATATTGCTTTTCCTTATTTATACTTTTAATCTGGAATATGCCTTCTGTTTTGAAACAGTAAGTTAATTATATACTTTCTCAATTCCATATTAGGCTATACAATCTTACAGAACATGTTCACTTTGTATCCTTCCTTAGACTTGTTCTCTTCCACAGACTTGAGCCTGAATTTTTAACCAAATGCAAGAAGAATGCACAGCATGGCAATAGTGAACCCAGGGGGAGAAGAAGCTAAACTGAATGGAACTCTGATCATATTAGCTGCCTTTCTTGTCATAAGATACCTAGCTAATTAAACTGAAGGAAAGAAGAGATTACTCTAGCTTTTTGGTTCAAGACCCACCATGCATGACAGCTAAGCAGGAATGGCGACAGTCAGCTCTATCTGTGATACATCATGTGACTTGTTATATCTCAGAAAATCTTGGAATGGGGAGTTTGGGCTGAAAGCAGTGTCACATAGATGATCTACCAGCCCCATTCCAACTCCCATCTAATGGCTAGGTACTAGCAATGAAGACTCTTGCCAAAACAGTATTACTGACTGGGAACCAAATGCTCAAACACATTTGTCAATCATAACATTAAACCTTAGTCCAAGGAAGCCTTATTCAAAAGCATTGTTAACAAGAGTTTACGGATCTATCCTTTTCCTCTCAGTTTTTTCCCACTAAATGAGCTAAGACATTAGGTGCTAGGGCCAGTTTTGACTCCCTAATTATTAGATATTACAACCCTCCCTGTCTAGAGTGAATGACAATCCGGCAAGCAGCCAGCTGGACTGGTCTCAAGGCAGTGTAGTCCTTTTTTTATCACAGTCTGAATATCCAGTGAGGAAGCCACACCCAACCAAGCCTACTGGTCCCCGAAGCTCAACTCAGGCTCCTGGAGGCATCATTCCAGTAACTGTTTTAGTCAGCATCTGCTGTACTTCTTGCTATCTCAAGAGCATCAGTGAGCTCAGGTGACTAATGAACAATGCACAATAATTTCCATCTATATCAATATGGGAACCATTCCCATGAGCCAGCAGACAAGTTGATTGGTATAAGCATAGTCATATATATATATATATATATATATATATATATATATATATATCATGGGTGTGTCACCTGCCTGTAATTACAATCTTGAAGGGGATTCCCGAGGACAAGACTAACCATGTCAAAGCCCTGGATTTCACTGAGTATGATGGTTAACCTTGGTTTTCAACTTGACTACATCTGGAACATAACTAAAACCCAAGCGTCTGACAATGCTGGTGAGGGGTTTTCTTAGTTGAATTTTTTTTATTTGTCATTAATTTATTAATTTATTCATTTTTACATCCTGATCACTGCTCTCATTCCAGGTCTCCCCATTATACAATCCCTCTTCTCATTCCCCTCCCCCTTCCTCTCTGAGAAGGTGGAGGCCCCTGGGCAGCCCCCCTCATGGCACATCAATTCTCTTCAGGGCTAGACATATCCTCTCCCACTGAGGCCAGAGAAGGCAGCCCAGTTACAGAATGTATTTCACAGACGGGCAACACCTTTAGGGACAGCCCCTGCTCCAGTTGTTGAGGGATCAATATGAAAACCAAGCTGTACATATGCTACATATGTGGGGTAGGCCTAGATTCATCCCATGTATGCTCGTTGGTTGATGCTTCAATCTCTGAGAGCTCCCAAGTCTCCAGGTTATTTGACTTGTTGGTTTTCTTATTGAGTTTTTATCCAATTCACAGCCCTCAACCCTTCCCCCAACTCTTCCATAAGAGTCTTCAGGCTCTCCAATATTTGGCTGTGGGTCTCTACATCTGTTTCAGTCAGCAGCTGGCTGGAGCCTCTTAGAGAACAGTTATGCTAAATTCCCGTCTGCAAGCATAACAGAGTATCATTAATAGTGTCAACGACTGGTCCTTGCCCATGGAATGGGTCTCAAGTTGAGCAGGGTTGTTCATTCCTTCAGTTTCTGATCCATCTTTGTCCCTGCATTTCTTGTAGACAGGATAAATTTGGGATCAAAAGTGTTGTAAGTTAGTCTCTTTCCTTTTCCCTCCACTGTGGTTCTTGCCTGCCTATAAGAGGTTGTCTCTTCAAGTTTCACATCCCCACTGCTATGAGTCTCAGCTAAAGTAAACCACAATCACTCCTCGGAGCTTCTGCCATCCCAGTTCTCTGGCACATCTTAGAGATGCCCCATACCCTATCCAGCCAGCTGCAGATTCGTATTCATTCTTCTGGTCCTCTGGCCCTCTCTCCTGTCCTTCCCCACACCTGATCCTGAAACTCCCGCATTCCTCTTCCCATTCCCCTCTCTGACCAGTTCCTTCCCTCCTCCTGTCTCCTATGACTATTTTATTACCCCTTCTAAGTGAGATTCCAGCTTCCTTAATTGGGTCTTCCTTCTGGTATAGCTTCTTTGCATCTGTGGAGTGAAGCATGGTACCCGTATTTTATAGATAATATCTAGTTATAAGTGAGTACATACCATGTATGTCCTTTGGGGACTGAATTATCTCACTCAGGATGATATTCCCAA
>JADRCD010219772.1:0-19681 GCA_019843815.1 Montemys delectorum
ATGTTTAAATATGTTCCGCCTCTCCAGAAGACAGCTCATGTATAGGACATGTATAGCCACAAGGGACAGCTAAGCTAACCCCCTCAAATGAGAGGTTTATCTAACTAAATAAGTCTATGGAATGAACAACTATGAAGGAACAAACACTTGGTATTAAGAAGATTTATTTTAAAAGATTATAAAAGTTGATATTAAGAGTGATAAAAAAGACCCACAGGCTTTAAATCAACAAATACAAAAGTGATCAGATATAAGCAATGTAAAAATACATTTCCCGATCCCCACATAAAGCATAATTTAAGTATAGTAATTATAAAAGTCTTGTGCAGTAAGTGAACTTCCCTTCTAAATCTTATAAACCATTCTAAACCATTTGTATAAATTACAGCGACTCAAGTCTGTCAGAGCTACTAAAACAGACGCTGTCGTTTCTGTGCCGACAGTCTCTGGTCCCAGCTCTTCTGGAGGTGTGTGGTGCCACAGTCTTTAACCCCATCTCCCTCCGTAGAATTCAGAAGCCAACTAGTCACAGGTTCCCCCAAAAGAGAAAGTTCTAAGTGGCCACAGACACAAGTGACCTAATTATCTTCCTAAAAGGAAAGCCTCAAGTCAGCAAGGCAGAGCCCTCGGCTGTGGGATAATGTGGGACAACTAACACACAGCACGCAGCTCGATGCTGAGCTGTTGCATGTGCATGGTCCAGACACCAGGCCAGAGGTGTCTGCCAATAGTGAACAAGCCAAACACTGGCAGAGAGGCACCTACCACTGAGATTTGATGTCCCCACAGGTCTTTGAGTTAGACACTAGTTCTCCAGGATGGCACTATCGAGGTCAGAAACCTTTAGAGGAGGGCCAAGTGAGGTCTTAGGTCAGCAAGGGCATGCCGATAAAAGACCATGGGACCACATGTCACTGCCCTTCGTTCCTTGCTTCCAGCTGGACCAGCGCTGCAGTCTAGAACAACAGGTCTGACCAAGGTTGGAAGCCTCCAAACTGCAAGTCAAGATTAACCCTTTCCCCAACCCTTCCTCTTTTTAAGTTGATTGTCTCAGGTATGTTGCTATAGTAACAGTCAGCGGACTAATAGTTGGTAACACTAAAGTAGCCCAGATTTGTTGTTAATTCTCAATAGGTCTAAATGATATTTACAGTGACTACAGCACAGCTTGATATAAAACTCTAAAATTGTCTGCAATAAACTGGTTATTTTTGAAATTTTCTATTCTTGGTTCAAGAGCCTACTGTCCCCTCCCTGAATGGCACGCCCAGTAAGGCAACATCCATGATTAGTTTCATGATCTCCAAAGCAGCTGGGGTGACATCACCAGCATGTAAACCCTGAGGCCAGCAGATCAGGCATGGAGGCGGGAACAGAGCAGGAGCCATGGGCCCAGACTCAAGCACTTCCAAGAACTGCAAAGGACTCACGCATGAAACTGAAACCATCCTCCATACACAACGGCAGCCAAAACACTGGAAAGGAGGGGGACTTTACAGTGAATCACTAGAAACATGATCACTCCGCTTCAGAGAGAAACCCCAGCCTGGGAAACCTTCACCTGCGCACAGAAGGCCTTGATGTACCTGAGTTTCGGTCAAGCTCTAGGAAGAAAGGACGAAGGGAAGAAGGGAAGAAGGGTCCTCTGATTGGAAGGGTGCCCAGTGGCTCTGAGACAGCCTTCAGCAGCAAGCAACCCTTCCAAAGTCTCAGGAAGTCTGCGGCCTCCCAGCCTACACCACCAGCAGCACTCACTAGCAGGGCTCCTAGGATTCGCTTCCTCAAGACACCTCCCTGGAGGTCTGTGGGAACACGAACTGACACCCCTGCCTCAGACTCTTGGTGACAAAAAGGGACACGGACTCTGGATGGCCTGGAGACATCTGGCTGACAATGGGAAGAGAATGGAGAGTGGGAGCGAGTGCTGGCCTTCACAGACGGCACACAGCACATGGCAAGGGACCATTCTGGATAAAGTGAGAAAGCAGGCATCCCGGTGGGTGGAGATCCCGGTGTAGGCCTCTGAAAAGAAGCCTGCAGAGCTCTGTTCTCAAGCAGAAACGACGATCTGCCTGGACGGAGACCCACAGTCTCTAGTCTGATGTCATCAACTCTGTTTGCTGTGTGAGCACAGCACCAACCCTTCACATCTCTGCAGAGTGGCCAAGACCTATCTGCGTAATTACATCCGCAGTGCGGGACAGTCTCTTCTCTCTTTGGTCTCTAGATAGACTACCAGTTTCCTCACTTTCCTCTGTTCCATAATAAATTTTGTTTTCTTCTAAACCTATCTCAACAAAACAAAGTGCAATGTAAAAGCCAGCACAAGGCTGACGACACTGTTGCTTTCATACAGTGCCAGCCCACAGTTTCTGTTAGGCACGGCATGGCTCAGAAGGAATTATGAATAATTGCTTTAAAAAGGTTAGCACATAAGTGTAAGGCTGAGTAAGATACAGTAAAGGATCATAACATTATGGAAAGAAGCCTACACCAGCATCTTAAATACAAATTAAATCTCCAACAACACAACAGAAATTAACCAGTTCCTGAAAGGACGGAAAAGGCAGAGTCTGGAAGCTACGCCTGGTGAGGGGCGTCCTGTAGCAAAATGACATGCAATTCAAAGAGACAGCAGTCCTCATCTCTAAAAACAAAACAAACAAATGATAAAACCTCCTCCACTTGAGACAGGTTCCAACGAGCTTGCTGCTGGGGCTGCCACCCAGCCCAGCGCTGCAAAGCTCTTCTCCTCTCTTTGGGTCTACATCCCTGACTCCGTGTCTTTAAGCATTCAGTGGTTCGGTGAGGGCTTCAGCCCTAGTGTTGTTCTCGGGCTTTCTCAGCGGGTTTTCCCGCAGCTTCTCACACAGCATGACAACGAAGTCCAGCAGGAACACTGAGCTTGCCAAGAAGCCGAACACCTAAGGAAGAAAGGGAAGTGTGAGTGCCAACTTGTATCCTGTCCAGCCTGAGAGTTCACATCCATGAGAGATGGCCAATCAATCCCACCTATAACTACCTAAAAAAAAGATTTGCTTTAGTTTTACTTATGTGCTTGTCTGTGGGAGCTAATGCTACGTGTATATGGGTTCTTTTGGAGGCCTAAAGAGACTATAGGATTCCCTGGAAGTGGGATAGAGCCACTTGATGCAGGTGCTGGGAACTGAATTCTGGTCCTCTGGAAGAGCAGCAAGTGTTCCACTTGCTGAGCCATCCCTCCAGCCTCACACTTACTATTCTTTTTTTTTTTTTTTTTTTTTGGTTTTTTGAGACAGGGTTTCTCTATGTAGCCCTGGCAGTCCTGGAACTCACTGGAACTCACTCTGTAGACCAGGCTGGCCTCGAACTCAGAAATCTGTCTGCCTCTGCCTCTCAAGTGCTGGGATTAAAGGCGTGTGCCACCACTGCCCAGCTCTATTCTTTTTTTTTTTTTTTAAGATTTATTTATTATTATATGTAGGTACACTGTAGCTGTCTTCAGACACTCCAGAAGAGGGCATCAGACCTCATTATAGAGGGTTGTGAGCTGCCATGTGGTTGCTGGAATTTGAACTCAGGACCTTCAGAATAGCAGTCAAGGCTCTTAACCGCTGAGCCATCTCTCCAGCCCTCCATTCTTTAACAGAACTTAAAAGCTATCCGAAGAGGAAAGGAAGTGACAAAGTAAAGTTCCCAGAATAACAGCTGCCTCTGTGCAGCCCACAGGGCAGATGCCAGTTCTGCTGCTGGGCAGGGCTAGGGACAGACACACAGAGCTGCCTTCCCTGGCGCCATCTCCTCTGCCTGACGTCTCCAAGCCACAGACTCCCCGTAGGATGGCCATGCGTTACCTCCTCTGTAAACTTAGGAAAAGAATTCCTTCCGCTCCCAACTGACTTCTGGGTGGGATTTGGAGACTTGTCTCTGTCTACATCAAACCAGCTCTCACACACCTGCTTCCCAGCTGAAACCCGAGCATGACAGATAAGCTGACTCCAAACACACTTTCCATGTGGCAGAAGAGAGTGTCTCGAACCACCAAGAGGTCACCATCACTCAGAAGACCCTAATCCACCTCAGTCAGCAGCTACTCTCCAGGGCAAGAGACTCCAGAAATTCCTATTAGCCTTGGGAATCATAAAGCTGACATGAGGCTGGACTTAAGAGGATCCCACAGGAGAGGTCTCAGGTAGTAAAGCTCAAGAGTTAGTATAAGGGTTATGAATGCTAGGGAAAGACAGTGTGGTAGGGCCTCTAACAAGACTGCTGTCCTACAAGCCAGAGTGTAAAAAGGGACCTTCTATGCCATATGGGCGAACAATAGTCCATAGTATGTGCTTGGAGTCAAGCTGCCTCTGATTCTTGTATGGCAGGGGAAGAAGAGGAGAGCTGTGTAACCTTCAAGGATAAGGGAAAGCAGGGAGGGGCAGCTCCAAGAGAACAACCCTCTGGCCCAGCCTGCCAGGTCAGTACCGATATGGCATCTATTAAAAAGACCAACTACTGGGGCTGGCAAGATGGCTCAGCAGTTAGGAGCACTGACTGCTCTTCCAGAGGTCCTGAGTTCAATTCCTAGCAACCACACAGTGGCTCATAATCATATGAAATGGGATGTGATGTTCTTTTTTTGGTGTGTCTGAAGACAACAATAGAGTATACACACACACACACACACACACACACACACACACACACACCCCAGTGTGTGTAATGGTCCTGATCCCTTCTGAACAGGCAGAAGCACTCCCACACACACCCAAGGAGCTGATGCAGTAATGGATTTATCTTATCAAAGTAGTGCCCAGATTTGGCCTTCCTGCCTCCGTACAAACAGCAATGGCCCTGCGCACACGTCTAAAGGCAGACAGGGCCCCTGCAAAGCTCTCCCCAGAACCTGGAAGTTGCACACTGTAGAAGCCTCCAGCATCATGGAGAGGGAGAGATGAGTGCCCTATACAGAAGCACTGTACAAAGGTAAGTGAACTGGACTGGCTTTCTCCCTGCCGTTCTCGTTCAGCACCCCGAGCTCCTCTCAAACTCAGGTGTGGAATGTTCCTTATGTTAGGTAGCTCTCCCTTCCCCACATAGCCCTGGGTGATGACATTCTACTCTCTCACGCACCTCACCTCTCCTAAGGTACACTGCTAACAACCCTCCGACAAAGCCTTCTTCTAATTCAACATCTGTGCCCATGCAGTTGGGGATGAACCCTCCTTAAAATGCCTTACTGCTAAGCGCCTCTGGCCTCCACACTCGGGGGCTTCTTAGCCCTTCTCACCCCAGCTACTGTTGAATTATTGTGTCTTAGCTCTTGGATTCTGGTTTCCAGGTTAAAGCAGGTTCATAGACCACAGAACCAACCCATCCTATGTTAAAGTGTACAAGGGCAATGCCCCATCCTTGAGGAGTAACTCTCCATCCCCCACAGCTGGCCCTCTGATCTCCTGGGACCTCCAGCTGCTACTGAAGTATCAACCAGATGAGCCTGTTTCCTTCCACAGCCCTACCCGCCTCTGTAACACGGGAAAGAGTCCCTGCAGACACCTTTTCCTGACACTGAGCACGATGGTGTCTGACACTGTAGCTGAGTGCTGATTACAAGGGCACTTGATGTGCTTTCCTGGATGAAGCTGTGTTCTCTTTATCTTTGGAACCTTGGACAACTCACAACACACGCCCACCCTTTCTTTACTCTCTTTGTGTTCGTGCCTGTCAGTCCCCACTGAAGAGATGCTTCTCTTAGTCCTTCTCTCTGTCCATCTGAAGAGACTCATTCTGTTCCAACACTGCTATTTGGACAGGAGGCCTCAGGCTTACAGGGTGTGTGTGTGTGTGTGTGTGTGTGTGTGTGTGTGTGTGTGTGCGTGCATACAAGGTCCATCGACCACAATACTTCTGTGGTGACCCATGTTCCCCCCTGCTTTACTGACAAGCCTTTCAAGGGGGCACCAGGGTAGGACATCTAGATCCTCACTGTATATGCTTTACCATCACTCTCAACATTTTGATGGCTGCAAGCAAGACAGTCCTATCAGTCTCCCCCAACCCTCCGGACCAAATACCTGCATGCATCTTATCTCCTGCTGGCTAGAGGATAGCTGGCCATCAGACTGTCAGGGATAATCAAAGCCACAAACCTGTGTCTTTCAATGGCTATTTGAAGATGAGAAATCTGTGCAGCCATTAAGAAGGTTCCTGCCCCTATCATCCTATTATCGACAGATATCAACACGTCCTAGAATGTCCCCACCTTAGCCCTGCTTAACAGTAGCAGGACTGACAGCAGGGCGACATCTCATTCCCCTACCCCACACCCATATCATGTCCTGTGACACTGTGTCTTTTTATACAAAGAAGCTGAAAAGTTGGATGTCGGACCCAGTGCTCTACTGCAGCCCTGCCAATCAGGTCTTGAGGTGGACCCACTGCTCTACTGCAGCCCTGCCAATCAGGCCTTGAGGTGGACCCACTGCTCTACTGCAGCCCTGCCAATCAGGCCCTGAGGTGGACCCACTGCTCTACTGCAGCCCTGCCAATCAGGCCCTGAGGTGGAGCCTTACTTCTTATCTAAGTTCCAAGTCTCACACCCCTCTGTCAGAGTCACATGTTACCTTAGAGCACCCCACCCCAAAACTCATCAGTGGAAGGCAATCCCCTGTTCCCTGTTTCTTCGGTGGATTCAAAGTCAAGTCTCCAAATCCCTATAGTGGGGGCCAGCATTACTCCCTAAAATGTCTCAGCCTCTGCCCACACCTAACATGTGTGCAGTCTGTGGAGTGTCAATAGTGAGACTTTCTTTGGTCAGGAGATAGAAAATTAAATCCCATGAGATGGTACTAAACACATGGTTAGTACTGCTGGTCTCACTGACCCATAGATGTGGGAAACGTGATTTGTAACTAGGTTAGGTGAAGACAGTAAGTTCTTCAGATCAGAACAAACCTCCATTTTTAAACACTACTTGACTAACTTACACTCTCCAGTCACTTGTCACGCTGTGGTGACACAGGGACTTGACACCACTACCGACTTCCTCTTCCTTAAGCCACTTCCTCATTGTGTTATTCTACCATAGGACCCAAACATTCAGAGAATTCTGTCAGGAAACAAAAGACCATGCTTCAAATTTGGCTTCCTTACTAGCTAAGCCCTTGAGGAAGTGAAGGCCAAAACAGGAAGAAAGCAGCCCCGAGTCTCTGGCAACCTCAGCCTGGCTCCTCCATGACTTTGTGCTCTGTGTGTATGAAGGGGAGAAGCAGGGGAGTGGGGGATGGGTGGGTGGCTTCCCAGGTAGCTGGCCTCAAACTCCGTCTTCCAAATGCTAGGACTGAAGACCCGCCCACCACACCTGGCCTGCACCTCCTTGATTGTGGCCACCTCTTGCAGTCTCTGGCTTCTTCTTTTCCTCTGCTCCATCCTAGAGAACACAGGACTTCAACCCCCACAGTGCACTGAGCTCACCTGGACATGCCAGCATGACCAGCGAACCTGGGGCGTCCTCTGGGGAGTCGGCTGGGCTCCACTGCAGCTGTCTGTCCTCTTACAAATCAGACTGGCACAGCACTGTCTGCAATACTTCAATGCTATCTTTTTAAAGATTTTATTTCTTTTTCTTCCTGTGTCTGAGTGTTTTGTCTGCATGAATATCTATCTGGCTGCCGGGTGCTATAAGGAGTTGGATGCCCTGGAACTAATATTATGGGTAACAACTCTAAGCTGTCATGTGGGCACTGGGCACTGAACTGGGTCCTCTGCAGGAGCAGTCTTTTGACCTTTGAGCCTATAAGTCATATAGTGTTGCTCTATGATAAGATGTAGTTTTAGGGCAGAATTCCTAACTTGCAAGTATGAGCACCCAAATTCAATCCTAACCCCACATTTTTAAAAGAGGGCCAGCAGCTACTGTTGGAAGCCCTTAGTCCCAGCACTTGGGAGGCAGAGGCAGGCAGATCTCTGAGTTTGAGGCCAGCCTGGTCTACAGAGCGAGTTCCAGGACAGCCAGGGCTACACAGAGAGAGAAACCTTGTCTTGAAAAACTAATGAACTAAATATAGAAAAGGAGGCCAGCAAGCCAGCTTGACGGTTAAAAGGTGCTTGCTGCTCTAAGCCTAATGGCCTGAGTATGAACAACTTCCAAGTCTTTTGTGCCACACTCATGCTATGGAGTGCACACACACACACACACTCACACAAAATGAAAAAAAATGTTTTCTAAAGATAGGTGTTGTGATGGATTTGTAACCTGAGCCCTGAAGAGGCAAAAATACAGAAAGACAGAGCCCCAGCCCTGCTGGCCCACCAACCTAGCCTACTTGGCAGTATACAGGCTGGTGAGAGGCCCTGTCTGAAAAAACAAGGCTGTGGCTACAAAGAGGGCTCGGGGATTAGAGGATATGCTGTTCTTGCAGAGAGCCCAAGTTCAGTTCTCAATACGCATGTTGTGAGGCTGACAACCCTCTGTACCTCTGGCTCCCAGGGGGTCTGAAACCTCTGGCCTGAGGGCACGCGCGCACACACACACACACACACACACACACACACACAAAACCACATACAGACTCAGATTTTTTTTTAAATATTAAAAACAAAAAACAAAACCAAAAACACCAATGTTGTCCTCTGGCCTACACAGAGAAACCCTGTCTCAAAAAACAAATAAAACAAAAACAAAACAAAAACCAACACTGGGCCCAAAGGATTCAAATAAAAGCTGGCTCTTCACTCAACTAACTGCCCCTTTGTTGTCTCAAAGGTCTGGCTTTACAGCTCCACTTACACTGCAGCAAGGTTTGGGATAGGCAAGCCCGTTTTTCTCTTTCTAGGGGGGGGGGGGTAGGGGGTGGGGTCAATAGGGAAATGAAAAAGAAATGGGAGAGAACTAGTCAGACTCCTCCACCAGAGATGAACTGTCACAGAACTAATTTTAAGAATGACTGAAGGGCTGGAGAGATAGCTTGGTGGTTAAGAGCACTCACTGCTCTTCCAAAGGTCCTGAGTTCAATTCCCAGCTCCCACATGGCAGCTCACACCTGTTTGATGCCGTCTTCTGGTGTGCATTTGTAAGTGGAGACAAAATGCCCAATACATAAACAAGTAAATCTTTTTTAAAAATGCTTGACTGCATGGTGGCTCACATCTTTAATGCCAGCACTCAGAGGGTGGAGGCAGGCAGATCGCTGAGTTTGAGGTAAGCCTGGTCTACATAGTGAGTTCCAGGATAGCCAAAGGTACAGACAGAAACCCTGTCTCAAAAAAAAAAAAAAAAAAGGATTGATTCCAAGTATTCCATGTAGAGGCAAAAACCTGAAAATGGCTTACTCCCTCAAGAGCGATCCCTGCCAGCACAAACCCATGATCAAGTGTTAAGGCTAGGAGGAGCCTGTTAGAGATCACTCAAGACTGCAGCAGTACATATCTGGGGTACACCCAGGACACTGAGGCAAGAGACTCCTGAGTTTGTGACCAGCTTACAACAAATATCAAGCTCAGGGTTAGCCTAGACTACTGAGCAAGACTCTATCCAAAATCCAAGAAATAACCCTGGGGCTGTAGCTCGGGGTAGAGTACTTGCCTAGCATGCATGAGTCCTAAATTCAAGCCCTTGTTTTTGCCACAAATGAGCACAAGGAGGAGGAGGAGGAGGAGGAGGAGGAGGAGGAGGAGGAGGAGGAGGAGGAGGAGGAGGAGGAGGAGAAGAAGAAAAAAAAAAAAAAAAAGAAAAATAAGAAAAAAAAAAAAAGGAAACTAAAATAAGTAACCAAAGTTAGACAACTGCAGGCAGGCTTCTGGCTCACTCAAACACTGTCACAAGTTGCCTGGCTAACCCCGTAAGCCCTTTCTCTGGAGTTTCTCTGAATTTATAGCAATACTAAAGGGCAGAGACATTTGGACAATGACAAAGGTGGCAAAGGCCAGCTTGCTATTTGTATTAGCAAACACTTGTTTGTATGCAGCATAAAGAAAACTTTGGTAACAAAACTCGGCCAAATTCCAGACAGGCTCCTGGTCCTTAAGACTAGTGTCTGTTTAAGTCTAGGTCTACCTTTATATTTAAAAAAAGAAAAACTACTCTAGGGCTGGGGAGATGGGCTCAGGGGGTAAAAGTGTTTGGCACACAAGCCAGAGGACTGAGCTCACATCCAGGAACCCATACAAAATTCGGGCACGCTGTCAAAAGCATCTGTAACCGCAGAACACCTGCAGGGAATGGGAAGTAGAAACTGGGGATTCTAAGAAGCTAGTGGGGCCAGGTAAGATGACTCACCCTTCTAACCCCAGCACTGTCCGGGGAGTGCTAGAGCCAATCAGGGCTGCACAGGGAGAGCCTAGCTCAACAAGGAGGGTAGGAGCTAGTGAGCAGCGGGCCTGGCTACTCGGCAGTGAGGCCACCTCACGTAAGGTGGGAAGGTAAGACCGACACCAAAGAGCATCTCTCATGCACACAGACCACGGCACACAGGCGCATCCCTCACAAACACACACACCATCAATATAAACACATAAGCAATAATTATTACTCATATGTAATCGATGAAGAACTTTCTAAATTCTCTTTCTCTAAGGAAATAAGAATAAGGCGTAAGAAGCAGAGTACTTACAATCGCAGCAGTCTCAGCGGAGGTCCCAGCGTGAGTGGAGACGAAGATGATGGACGCCAGCAGAAACACACACCCTGTTCCCAGGGTGATGTAAAAGTCCTACACACGGGGAACAAGAGCGAATGAGGTCAGGGCAGCAGACGAAGCTTAGCATTTTTAATTTCAAAAACCCTGAATGACTTACATTTTCTTGGTGCAACCCAAACTTAAAACATGCTGTGGTACCTCTTCGATAAGCCTGCATTCAAACAACACTATCTACTTTAGGGTGCATGTAATACCATGTTACAAACGTTTCTGTTTGAGACAGGGTCTCACCATGAAACCCTAGTCTGAAACTGAATATGTGGACCAGGCTGGCCTTGAACTCACGGAAACCCAACCACCTGCCTCTATCTCCCAGGTTCCCTCTGGGATTGCAGACGCACCACAACACATCCAGCCCAGTTTTGCTTCTGAGTAGGTTTTGCTTGTTTGTTTGTTTCTGTCTCTGTGCTCTGCTCCTGTTCCTGGGAAGTGAACCTGTGGCCTCAGGAACGCTTGCCAAACACCGCCCAAGCCAACTGTTGTTTGGTGGGTTTTAATTCTTTTTCACAGGTTCTTACACAGCCCAGAGGGGCCAGGAACTTCAGATAGCCCTGTTCTACCTTCCAAGCCATTGGGATTACAAGGCCTACTCAGAACAAACATCTTGAGATAGAAAGATGCACTACCAGGGCTAGAGAGAGCTGTCTCAACAGTTAAGAGCACTTGCTGCTCTTCCAGAGAACTGGGGTTCAATTCCCAGCACCCATAGGGTGGTTCACAATTATCTGTAACTCCGGTCTCAGGGGATTTGACACCCTCTTATAGCAGCCAAGGGTACCAGGCATGCATGGAGTGTATACAAAAACATACAGACAAAGATATACACAAAAGAAAGTATTTTTTAAAAGATGCAATGTTTGATAAACAGAGCTTGTAAAGTCAGACTACCACAGTTCAAATCCCAGCTATGTAACTTCCTAATTATGTAACTGCTTGTTTGTTTCTTATTGCTGGCGTGGAGATGCAATCGCCAACGCACATGTGTGAAGGTCAGAGGACAGCTCTGTGGAGGAAATTCTCTGGAGCACCCGACGTCTGAGATTATAGGCATGGAAAACCACACCAATTAAGAAGGCCCATGGCTTCAGTGCAAACCAAGCTCAACTATACCCCAGTCAGTTTTGGGTGGGCTTTGTTTGTTTAATTGTTTGTTTACATGTATACTGCAGAGGGGTTAATCCAGCAACACTGCTACTCTGGCTGGAATACAGGCATGGTAGGTAAGCAGCATCTTTAATCCCAAACAAGGAAGGTAAAGTCAGTTTGTAGAAGGAAGCTCCCATGTTGGAAAGTGATGGCTAACTGAGAGGCAGACTGAGGGATGAATCAGAGAAAGTCTTGACAAAACAGGATATGTCCAACTCTTACAAGAAGAGAGAAGAAAGGGAAGCTACTTGAGACAGACAGACAGACAGAGACAGAGACAGAGAAGGGAGAGGCAGTTTTACTACAAGATGCAGAGAAAGAGCAAGGGAGACACAGGTGAAGACAGAATGAGCCAGAGAATAAGAAGGAGCCAGAAGATTAGAACAGATTGCCAAAGTTAGTATGCGGTCCAGCAGAGCAATTCAGTCAGAAACCAGAAGAGGCCAGATTGAATTAGCTTGGTGAGATGTAGGAGCCAGAAGAGCTGAGTTAAACCTGCCAAAAGAGTTCAGAAAGAACTAGAAAGAAGTTGTTTAGCAGCAAATCACAGAGGCTGAAAACATTCTAGGCCTAGGTTATCTTGTACAGAGGCTAGAAATTTCCAGGACTAGGCCTAGGTTAGCAGATAGGGGCAGATGACAGTGACACCAGGTAAATAAAAGTTACTTTTACCTGTGTGTGTGTTTGTATGTTTGTGTGTGCATGTCTGAGACAGAGAAGGCAGCATCTTTTACCTGTGTGTGTGTGATTGTATGCTTGTGTGTGCATGTCTGAGGCAGGGATGGGAGCATCTTTTACCTATGTGTGTGTGATTGTATGCTTGTGTGTGCATGGCTGAGGCAGGGATGGGAGCATCTTTTACCTGTGTGTGTGTGATTGTATGCTTGTGTGTGCATGGCTGAGGCAGGGATGGGAGCATCTTTTATCTATGTGTGTGTGTGATTGTATGCTTGTGTGTGCATGTCTGAGGCAGGGATGGGAGCATCTTTTACCTGTGTGTGTGTATGATTGTATGCTTGTGTGTGCATGGCTGAGGCAGGGACGGCAGCATCTTTCCAGATGCTCTTTCACGGAACACAGAGCTCACTGACTCGGCTAGTCCTGTCTGTCTCCAGAATACTGGGGTAACAGGTCAAGTGGCCATATGTGGGGCGCTGTAGACCCACATTCCTGACCTTAACACTGATGTAAGTGCTTTACCTGTTGAGCCACAACCCCCAGCCTAAGGAACAATGTACCAATGACCCAACAAAGACATTCTTTAGTCACCTAAACACAACTTTTATCTTTTTATGTAATTAAATGAAAGTGCCAGGCATGCTGGTACACATCTTTAATCCCATCACACAGGAGGCAGAGGCAGGAGGACTTCTGTAAGTTTGAGGCCAGCCTGATCTACCGAATGAGTTCCAGGACAGCCATGGATACAAACCCTGTCTCAAAAAAAAAAAAAAAAAAAAGGAAAACACAGAGAGAAGAACCACATGCTGCTGGGCTTGAAGACCCGGTAGTGTCACAGTATCTCTCTGCTCCCATGCAGTGCATGCTGCTGGGCTTGAAGACCCGGTAGTGTCATGGCATCTCTCTGCTCCCATGCAGTGCAATAACTGGCAGAGAGCAGTCACTCAATTCCTAACTGTAAAGCCAAGGAGTGACACTCTAATATGTAAGAAATGAAAAGTGACAAAATCAAACTTCTAAAAAAAATATTTAGGGCTGGAGAGATGGCTCAGCGGTTAAGAGGACTGACTGCTCTTCCAAAAGGACCTGAGTTCAAATCCCACCAACCATATGGTGGCTCACAACCATCCATAATGAGATCTGACGCCCTCTCCTGGAGTATCTTAAGAGAGCTATGGTGTACTTGCATATAATAAATAAATCTTTAAAAAAAAATATTTAGGTGACACGGTGGCACAGTGGCCCATGCCTATAACGCCAGCACTTGGGACAGGAGAATCACAAGTTCCAGGCCAATCTAGGCTGGTTTAAAGACAAACACAGCAAAATGTCTAATGTGAGGTCACCAATAACTACCAACTTCCTTCTCCCCCTGGGTGCATTTCTTCTCTTTATCTTTGATATGGAGCCCCAGTTAGTTGGAAGCAGAGAGCTAACACACAGTGCTCTTCCAGTGCTGTGCTCTGAAAGCATTACTACTCTACAATAAAACCAGGAGAGCCCGACACAGGGACCATGTTTTCCCCACTTACCGATGACTTGACTTTTCCAGTATCGACTCGGTCATGCACTGGTGTGCAGTACACAATCAGCAGGAGAAGGCTCAGGAGAAAGGCGCTACAGCTCACAAATTCAAAGAAGTACAGGCCTCCACACAACCCACACTCGGACACAATCTCTTCACAGATGAAGGCCAGGAGAGACAGCAGCTACAGATGGAAACCATTTGACCTCAGTGAGTGAGATAACCCAGGACATCCGAAGCCTGCACGCAGGCTGTGCCTAGAAACCCAGACACGTGGGAAGCTGACACAGGAGGGTCAAGAGTCCCTGGCCTCTGCCAATGCTGTGAGACACCCCCCCCCCTTCTAAAACAGAATTAAATCCACTATCTGTTTGCTAAAATATTTGTAAAGTAGAGACTGGGACAAACAAGATTAGTGAAAAACCTTGGTAAATAGAACTTAGAGTCTGCTTGCCTTGACGGGATACACCCACTTAACTACTGTGTGTCAAGCACTGAGACTTAGAAATAAGTCTTCTAACAGCCCACGGGAAGGACTTCCAGGAGCCAAGAAAGCTGAGCGCCATTATGCATGGCGATAGTTTTAGCTGCTGTAACGGAGTCAGTGGGAAAGTTAGGCAGAGGTATAGTTGGAGACCCATGGTGAGACTAGTCTAGAGGTCAGGGAAGTGTGGCTGCACACACAGATTCTGGGGGACAGCCAAGTAAGAGGTCAAGAGCACCCTGAGAGAGGGCAGCTTGCCAGGGGAGATGCCAGCAATGAGAAACAGCAGCCTGAGGGGTATGAGACAGAGCAAGCGTGCCCACTGGAAGAAGGCAGCAAGCGCACTACCGCTGGCTACTCAAGAGGTCAAGAACACTGGTCAAGGAGCACCTCCATTAGACCACTGCACTACGGGACGGCTGACCATGGTGTCAGTGACACTGCAAGAAAACTGCAGTCTGGTAGAGGCTTAGATAACTCTGTACTTGAGGAAGGGAGTTGTGGTGGGGACAGAAGGCAGTAGACTAGAAAAGCAGTGTCACGTGTGAGCAACCAGTCAAGGGTGCATGGATGAGGTCACAGGAAGGAAGGGCAGTTCAGCACATTTTACCACCCCAGCAGAAACCCTCTGCGGGGAGGACCAAAGACAGGCAGGGAGCATCAGAGACAGGCAGGGAGCACCAGAGACAGGCAGGGAGCACCAGAGACAGGCAGGGAGCACCTGAGACAGGCAGAGAGCACCTCTCTACAGGAAGGAGTTGGAGCTCAGGAGTTTAACTCTTTAGTGGAAGTGGAAAAAGACTGTTCATAAGAGCAGCTCATGAAGGCATGGGGAGTCTCCTGAGTGCCTAGACTGTCAAAAGGACTGATGGCCCACAGTCAAAGGCCAAGGGGAAATTACACCACACCACAGTGAAGACAGGGGAGAAAGCCAGGCACAGAGTAGCATACAACTGCTACCAAAAAATAAAATTAAATAAATAAATAAAATTAAAAAAAAAAAATCAACAAAGCAGATTAGAGTAGGCTACACACCAAGAAAGCCAGCATCCAGGAAGCTGAGACAGTAGGATCCACTAGTGGCCTAGGCCAGCATGGGCTACAAAAAACAACACTAGGAGCTAGGAATATAGCTCAGTGGTAAGATACATGCCTGGCACTGGGAGCCTCTGATTCAACTCTCAGCCCTGGAAAACAAACAAACAAACAAACAAACAAGAAAGAGAGTAGCTTGGGAAAGAAAAGAAAAATGAAAATCAAGAGTTGTATTTCATGGTGCACAGTACATTCACCCACACTTTGATTACAAATATCAACAGACCAATACTTGGAAAATTAGGAGCGTCTTCAAAAGCTAAGCACTGTCAGGTACTCCAGAGAAACGAAGACCCTCTTGAGAAAAAGCCAGTGCAGGAACTTCAAGATGGCTTTACTCATACAGCCCCAAACCAGAAACAACCCAGATGCCCTTCAACAGCCAAAAGAAGCTCAAGTACAAAGTGTCCAGCCCTGATCCATCTCCAGATAATAGGGGAGAAAAATCCAGTCTCAGCAGCTGAGGCCGTCCACACGTCATGAACACAAACACACATGATAAATCTAGGTTAAATCATAGACTGGTTCATTTAAACAATAAAACCCAAACAAACTCCATCATCAAGAATTTTAAAAAAATAATAAAATAGAAACCTAAGGGTGAATCTACAGACACAATAAACCAAAGTCTAGTTGCATAAAATTTATGATTCCTTTCGACACTGCTTCAACTTATTTACTGCTCCGTTCTGGAAAGAGATGAGACAGTGAGTCGGGTCTTTAGATGTTGGACAACCGTTTGACAAGATGAGGGTCAGACTTGAAGGGTACGGCAGCACTGTTCCAAGACTAGATGAGTTTTACACTTCTATCGGACTCTCCCATGGTTGCAGGTTCATCAAGTGCCCCTTGGTATTTAGCTTGGTAAGAGCAAGTTCCAAGCCGCCTGGGACATCTAAGGGCGGAAAGAACCTAGAGGTGACCCAGCCCCACCCCCGCCACTCTCCCAAGTCTACTGTTTCACAACAGGCTTCTTTTCTCATTGCAGTTTTAGAAAACCTGCTAAGATTCACGGCCCAAAATAACAAATCCTGTACAAACAGTCTGAATGCACTCCCCATGGTTTGAAGGTTCCTTGTTAACACACTGCGCCTCCTCTTGTGACCCTGGTGTCTCATGCCCTTGTTTTCTTATCAGAGCTCTGCAATTCTATTAGACTCTAAATCAACTAAAGACTCGAAGGGCAAGAACCTAAGTCTTGCCGACAGCCCTCAGCCTGGACGAATAGAGCTCATCTATAACTTTCTTGGGACTTTGTTTTTTAGTAACCCTGTAGTATATTTTTATTGTTAACAAGTAAGACAATATTAAAACAGAAAAGGAAGGAACAAAAAGGCAACCATAAAAATGAAAAAGTGGGCTAGTGGTGGGCTAGCACTCAGGAGGCAGAGAGGCAGGCGGAACTCTGGGTTCGAAGCCAGCCTGGCCTACAGAGTGAGTCCCAGGACAGCCAGCCTGGGGATGGAGGTGGGGTGTGTAGAGAAAATTACTTAAAGAACGTATGCTTTAACATTACACGTTCCCCATAACAAATGAGCTTCACAGAGACAGAGGGCTTTGTTCTATTCCCATGACGGCAAAGACACAGAGCAGCTAACAAACTTTTCAAGGCAAACTGATCTCTATGGTTCAACTGCGAAACACCAGCAAAACTTCTGCTTGGGTCCTATTCTGACGATACAGAGCTAAGGCCTGTTGAACTATAATAATGAGAAGTTTTACTTTGGCTTTAGCATTTCTATTAGAAAAAAATAAAAGCAACTAAAAGTAAGAGATTTTGTTCTGCATACCCATGCAGAAGACCAACAGAGATGATTTCCTTGGAGCAGCAGGAAGGCTTCAGTCATATAGAAATTTTTCGGCTCAAAAGGTTCTATTAGAAACCATGTGTTTACTGCACAGGACTGAGCAGAGGAATCACAAAAGAAACACATCTGGAGCTGCTGCTCAGTTCAGTTAGCAGAGTGCTTGCCTTACATGCACAAGGTCCTGGATTTAATTCTCCGCACCACGTACACCACATGGTGGAGCACACCTGTAATCCCAGCACCCAGGTGGAGACTGGAGTATCAGAAATTCAAGGTCATCCTCCACAACGCATTAGTGAGTCTTAAGTTAACTGGACTACATGAGACTTGAGACCCTGTGAAAAAAAGAGTGGAAGAGAAGGAGCAGAAAGGGGAGAGAGGGGAGAAAGAGAGGGGAAAGGGGAGAGAGGAAGGAGAAGGAAAAGAAGGGGAGGTGGAAGGGTAGAAGTAAAACCACACCCATTGGATAAAAGGAACAGGTTCTGCAAATGAGCAAAGACGGGGGAACTCAGGTGCCTAGGAACCTAAAGGTGCCCATTGCAGACATCGTTCGTAGGAGGATGTGGGGGGTCCCACTAGACCAGATCCACTTTATCGCTCGCTCGTCTCCAAATGATTTCCTTCTCATCCCCAAGCTGGCAACCAAAAGCAGCGCCAGTTTTTTGACTGCTGGTTTTCTACTTCAGGAAAGTAGGTCAACTGAGTTCCAAGAACGTAAGTTCTGACTATCGGCGTTTTGAGAACTTTAAATCTTCCCAAGGAACGCAGTGGGCCGCTGTTAGCATAAACGGCTCACAAAACTAAACAAAATCCATAAACATTCTAAACAATTTGCTTTTCCTAAAAGGGTCTTCTTGAAAAACCTTAATACTCATGGGCAGCTGAGACACAGCAGGAGTATCAAACATCAAAGATGCCTATAGTTTCATGCTTAAGCTGATGGTACTTAACTGCCGAAAATAAAGAGAAGCGTGTGGTGATCGGGTTCTCCGCCAGCACACCGAAAGCAGCACAAAGATGCCCTTTCGACTCTTTCTGCCTCAAACTCACTGTGCAAGTTAAACACATACACAAACTGTCCGACAAGTTAAACTGCCCTAATGGGCCAGCGCCCGGAAAACCGCAAAAGCCAGAAAAGATAAACAGAAAGCACTTCGTTGTCTGAACCTCGAGCATTCAGGGCGATAATGAAAGAATTTTAGCTGAGAGAAGGGAAAGAGAGGCCTCGGTGGCTGAGGCCGGGCCACGGGTAGGAGGCGGACGGCAACGTCTCCTTGACTGGTAGAAAGGGAAGGAACTGGGGTGTGGAAACAGCGGCTTCCCGAACGAGGAGGCCGAGCGGCAGCCTCGAGGCATCCACCCCAGCCCACAGGTCCCGGCCGCCGCCGCCGGCTCACCAGCTGCAAGCCCTTGAGGATGCGCCGATACCAAGGGAGCCGGCCCAGGAAGAAGTAGGCGGCCAGGCCGCTGCGCGCGCCCCGGCCAGTGCCCGGGGCCGCCTCGGTGGTGGGACTGTACACCGCTCCGTTCTCCATCGCCCGCAAACACTCGCTCGCCCAGCTAAAGTCTCCGCCGAGCTGTAGGGGGCGTCACTTCCTGGGACCCCGCCCACGCTTCCGGTCAACTCCGCCCTCCTCACGCCTCGTCACGCCCCCTCGTTTGCCGCGCCCCACCCAGAGAATGTCCCTCCGTTTGCCACGCCCCCTTTGCCACGCCCCCGCGCTTCGCCGCGTCCCTAGTTCGCCACGCCCCCTCTCCCTTTCCTGCTCTCTGGTTAACTCTTGACAGTTTCATGCTTTCGGTGGACTTCAGCTTTTTTGGGCTTGGGTTTTTTTTAATGACACCTTGATTATTAATCTATCTATTTATCTATATTTTTAATCTATCTATCCATCCATCCATCCATCCATCCATCTATCTAAGGAGCGTTGTGCTGAGGTTAGGAAACTATTCTCTGAGTCAGTTCTTCCTGAGGATTGAATTCATTTTCAGGCTTAGCGGCTGGCGCCTTTACCTACTGAGCCACCTCTCCGCCCTGACTTGACTTGTTCTTTTAGTTTCGTTTCGGTCTGATTTAAAAACAAAAGAAAAAAAACCAAGGTTTCATATGCCCAGACTAGCCTAGAACTATGTACGTAGCCACCACTAGCCTGGAACTAGTGACAATCCTCCTGCCTCTGTCTTTGAAGTGCTGAGATTACAGGCAGGTGCTCCTCCCCTCTCAGCCAGTTTTTTGTTGTTGTGGTTGTTGTTGTTGTTTCATTTGGTTTTTGGT
>JADRCD010219772.1:19781-31792 GCA_019843815.1 Montemys delectorum
TTGAGACAGGGTTTCTCTGCATAGCCCTGGCTGTCCTGGAACTCACTCTGTAAGACCAGGCTGACCCCGAACTGAGATATTTGCCTGCCTCTGCCTCCCAAGTGCTGGGATTAAAGGCGTGGGCCACCACTGCCCGGTTCTGTTTTGTTTTTAAAAGGTGCCAGAGATCACATTGAGGTCCTTCTGTATGCTAACCAGCTCCCCTCCTTGAGCTGCACCCCTGACCTCCTCCCACAGAGATCTGACTTATTTCTCACATCCCACTATCTTCCATCTTTCCTCCTTTCATAGAGGGGGGTGTACCAGTGTATAAAGGTGCAGGCTCACATGGGAGCAAGCGTAGATGTCAGAAGCCAACCTTGGGTGTGTTCCTCAGGCACCATCTACCTTGTTTTGAGGGTAGGGTCTCTCACTGAAGCTAGCTTACCAGATAGGCAAGGCGGTTACAAGCACAGACCATACATGGGTCCTTTTTATATGGGTTCTAGGGATGGAACTCACGTTATCAATGGCAGCCAGCATTTTACCAGCTAAACTGTCTTCTCTGGTCTTATCTTTCAGTCTCGTTGAATGTTTGTAGTACAACTGAAAACCAGATCTGAGTATTAAGTTTACTGCCCCGTGCCAACCAGAGATGCAAAGTCCTTTCTGGGAGGACGGTAACCAGATTAATGAAAATTCCAAAGGACAATTCACAGAAAGATTAATCAGAGTGTCAGATATTGATAAGTGACATGAAAATACTGACCATGCCTACCAACAGATGAATGGGCAAAAGAAATGCAGAACATTTAAGTGGAATTTTACTCAAGTTTGTTGTTGTTTTGTGAAACCGTGACATGTGCAGGAAAATGAATACAACAGATTATTACTGTTAAGGGAAATAAGTAGTCTCTCTCATAGGCAGATCCTAGATTTTTAAAATTATATTTATGGGTCTGGAGAAATGGCTCAGTGGTTAAAAGCAATTTCTGCTCTAAGTTTGGTTCCCAGCACCCACATAGGGTGGCTTACAACCACCTGTAACTCCAGTTCCAGGGTATCCTATGTCCTTTTATGGCCTCTCCTGACATATGCATATATGTACTTTCTGTCTCCATCTCTGATCTTTGTCTCTCTCTTTTTCTCTGTCTCTGTCTCTCTATTTCTGTCACACACATACACACACACACACACACCTGCACAAATATACAAAGGAAAAAATAAAATTTTTAACTTTAAATTTATGTTTGCCTGCATGTATCTCTGTATACCATGTAAATCCCTGCTGCCTACAGAGGCCAGAAGAAGGCATCAGATTCCCTGGAACTGGTGTTGGAGGTGGTTCTAAGCTGCCAAGTAGGTGTTGGCAATCAAACCTGGGCCCTCTGCAAGAGCGTCAAGTACCCTTAATTACTGAACCATCTCTCCAGTCCCTGGATAAATGTAATCTAAATTAGTGTGTGTGTTTGTGTGTTTACATGGGGTGTTTGAATATCATGAAACTAGAAAGGAATTTATGAGAGGGAGATGTTGAGGGAGACGAGACCAGAGGCAAATGATCACACGAAAGCAGAATTGCAAACAGAGGGGAGAGTGGGGACCAGCTGAAGGGGTGGGGCCCAAGTACGATGAGACATGTGTGAAATGCCAGGATGGAAACCATGCTTTGTACACTGACCTAAAATACTAAGACAGAGCTGGAGATGTAGGTCAGTTGCTCTGATGGTTTGTATATGCTTAGTCCAAGGAGAGGGATTATTAGAAGGTGTGGCCCTGTTAGAGAGGGTGTGGCCTTGTTGGAGGAGGTGTGACCCTGTTCGAGTGGGTGTGGCTTTGTTGGAGGAGGTGTGGCCTTGTTGGAGGAGGTATGTCACTGTGGGCGTGGGCTTTAAGACCCTCCTCCTAGCTGCCTGAAAGCCAGTATTCTGCTAGCAGCCTTCAGATGAAAATGTAGAACTCTCAGCTCCTCCTGTACCATGCCTACCTGGATGCTGCCATGTTCCTATCTTGATGATAATGGACCGAACCTCTGAACCTGTAAGCCAGCATTAAAAGTTGTCCTTATAAGAGTTGCCTTGGGGGCTGGTGAGTTGGCTCAGCAGGTAAGAGCACTGATTGCTCTTCCGAAGGTCCTGAGTTCAAATCCCAGCAACCACATGGTGGTTTACAACCACCCTCTTCTGGTTCTGAAGACAGCTACAGTGTACTTATTTACAATAATAAATAAATCTTAAAAAAAATTGTCTTGGTTGTGGTGTTTATTTACACAGTAAAACCCTAACTAACACAAGACAGTTGCCAAAGTGCTTGCCTGGCATAGATGTGCATGGAATTCCAACCTGATGTGATGGTAGACACCTTTAATCTCAAGCTTGGAGGTAGAGGCAGGAGGACCAGAAGTTCAAGATTAGCTTTGACTACGTAGAAAGTGAGCTTGAAGACAATCTGGACTACACAAGACTCTGTCTCAAAAAAATTAATTAATTAGTTAGTTAATTAATTAAGACCAGCAAGATAGCTCATCTAGTAAAGGTGTTTGCCTCACAAGCTAGTAGACCTGAGTTGTATCTTTATATCTCATGGTGGAAGGAGAAAATTGACTCCTGAAAGTTGTCCTCTGTCCTCCATATACACAATCAGCATGCACATAACCACACTCATGTGTTGATAATTAAAAGTTTGCTAAGTTAATCTCAGCACTTGGGAGACAGAGGCAGGCAGATTTCTGAGTTCGAGGCCAGCCTGGTCTACAGAGTGAGTTCCAGGACAACCAAGGCTATAAAGAGAAACCCTGTCTCAAAAAAACAACAACAACAACAAAAAAAGTTTGCTATTTTATTTTATTATTATTATTATTATTATTATTTTATTATTTTGGCTTTTTTTCAAGACAGGGTTTCTCTGTGTAGCTCTGGCTGTCCTGGAACTCACTCTGTAGATCAGGCTGGCCTCGAACTCAGAAATCCACCTGCCTCTGCCTCCCAAGTGCTGGGATTAAAGGCGTGTGCCACCACTGCCTGGCAAACGTTTGCTATTTTAAATTTATGGTTGGCTTACAGGATCCTTGAACTGACGGACTATACAGCGAAGAACACACACCTGCAGATGGAAGGGCCCCTTCATAAATGGGTGGTGGGAAAAGCTGCCTCTGAACGCCACGGTATTCATGTTGAACGTATGAGCGAGCATGCCCCAGTGTTTAAACATCGGAGTGGGAGATAAGCCAAAGAGCAGCCAAGAACACAAGAAACAGTGTTGGAAAAGGCAAAGGAGTCCAAGGTTGATTCCATAAAATGGATGCAAAAGGAAACCACCCCCCACCCACCCATCACCCTTCGCCCCACCCTCTTCCCCACTTCCTCACCTCCCCCCACCCCATCTAAATGGAGCAGCTATGAAGGCAGAGGAATTTAGCAACGCACAAACGACATTCCCAATCGGTATGTTCCATTCGACCATCAGAGGGCGACAAAGAGCAAAGGCATGGTCATCCCTAGCCAGAGTGCCGTCCTGCTGGCTCTTAGAGAAAGAAAATGCTGAGGGGCCTCCCGTGAGTGCTTTAGTGCAAAACAGTTTGACCACTTACAGCGGAGAGGCTTTTAGTTACACGGGGATGGAAGAGGGTGGGGTCTAGTCTGTGGAGTTTGTACTAGAGGGAGCTTGGAAAGTATTTTATAACCAGTAACAGAAATCTCTGCTAGGATGGCGTTTTGCTTATTTGTTTTCTTTCCTTTCTTTGCCTACCGATAGCATTTTAGTTCTTAGGGGTTTGTAGGGATGGTTCAATGGTTATGAGCACCGAGTCTTCTTCCCGGGTTCTGATCTCAGCCCCCACATGGTGGTTCACAACCATTTGTAATTCCAGTTCCAAGGGGTCCAATGCCCTCCTCTGGCCCCTGAGGACAACGGGCACACAGGTGTGCACAGATATATGTGTGGGCTAAACATTCATATACATTAAAATATGTAAATTATAAAAACAAAAACAGAAAACGAGACAAACAAAAAGCTAGGCAGTGCTGGCACACGCCTTTATAACTGCAACCTTGATAGGCAGAGGCAATCCGATCTCTTGAGTTTGAGGCCAGCCTGGTCTACAGAGTGAGCTCTGAGACAGCCAAGGCTACACAGAGAAACCCTGTCCCGAAAAACCAAAAAAAAAAAAAAAAAAAAAAAGTTAAAAAGTGAAAACAAGAGCCAGGGATACAGGTAAGCAAAGGAAAGAAGATACTTGCTACATAAACCTGACCAGGTGGGTTCTGGTCCCCAGCCCTACATAAAAGCTGGAAGGACAAAGTGTCGTGTATATCTGAATTCCCAACCTACCGCTATGGAAGACAGGAGGTAGAGACAGGCAAGCCATAAACTCATGGGCCAGCTAAGGCAGTGGACAGGACAACCCTATCTCAAATGCTGTGGCAGGTGAAGACCAATGCCTGGAGTTACAGCAACTGTCATCTCTATGTGAATGCTATCGTACATGCATACCTATACTCATCCAGGAACATTTACACACATTATATACATCCCACTGCAAAACACTCATACAGCCAAGCAGAAGCCAGGCCAGATGTGGTATACACCTATAATCCCAGCACTCTGGAGGTAGAGGCAGAAGTTCAAAGTCATCCTCAGTTCCACAGTGAGTTCCAGGTCAGCCAGAGCCACATGACACCCTATTTCAGAACAGAAAAACCAAAGCAACACAGGCCAGGTGGTGGTGCACACCCTTAGTCATAGCAGTCACAAGGCAGAGACGAGCAGATCTCTGTGAGTGTGAGGCCAGCCTGGTTTACACAGAGACCCTGTCCCCACACTCCCTGTGGAGGTTTGAATACGCTTGGCCCAGGGAGCAGCACTATGTGTGGCCTTGGAGTTAGTGTGTCACTGTGGGTGTGGTCTTTGAGACCCTTCTCCTAGCGGCCTGAGAGATGCAGTCTTCTGGATGCAGATAGATAGATGGATCAAGATGTAGAACTCTCAACTCCTCCTGCACCATGCCACACTGCCATGCCTCTCGCCATGAAGATAATGGACTGAACCTCTGAACCTGTAAGCTAGCCCAATTAAATGCTGTCTTTTATAAAAGAGTGGCCTTGGTCATGGTGTCTCTTTACAGCAATAGAAACTCTAAGATGATACCCCCAACTCCAAAAATGGGGGTAGGGGAGGCAGCACCAACAGGGAAAAGTGTGTATGTGTGTATCAGAATCTTTTTTTGCTGTTAGCTCCTGGCTATCTTCCTTGTGTGTGGGGGGGTTTTTTTGTTTTTGCTTTTGGTTTTTGTTTTGTTTTGTTTTGGTTTTGGTTTTTTTTGTTTTGTTTTGTTTTTTTTTGTTTTTTTTTTTTTTTTTTTTTTTTTTTTTTGGTTTTTCGAGACAGGGTTTCTCTGTGTAGCCCTGGCTGTCCTGGAACTCACTCTGTAGACCAGGCTGGCCTCGAACTCAGAAATCTGCCTGCCTCTACTTCCTAAGTGCTGGGATTAAAGGATCACTGCTTGGCCCTTGTGTTTCTTTTCTCTTTTTTTGTTTAAGATGTATTTATTTTATGTGTACGAGTACACTGTAGCTGTACAGATGGCCATGAGCCATCATGTGGCTGCTGAGAATTGAACTCAGGACCTCTGCTTGCTCTGGCCCCGCTCACTCCAGCGTAATACACTGTAGCTGTCTTCAGATGCACCAGAGAGGGCGTCAGATCTCATCACGGATGGTTGTGAGCCACCATGTGGTTGCTGGGATCCAAACTCAGGACTTTAGGAAGAGCAGTCAGTGCTCTTACCCACTGAGCCATCTCACCAGCCCCTCCTTGTGTTTCTTTTTAAGGTTAGTTTTCATTTATGCCTAAGTATGCAGGTGAACCATGTGCATGCAGGTACCCATAGAGGTCAGTAGAGGGCAGCAGGTTTCTGCAACTGGAGTTGTAGGCGGTTGTTAGCTGCCCAGTGTGGGTGCTGAGAACCAAACCCAGGTCCTCAGAGCAGTAAGCAGTGGAAAACACTGAGCCATCTCTCCAGACACTCTTCTTGTGTTTCTGTACTAGGAAGAGACAGATACAGAATTGTGTGCTCAAGACACGTTGGCTGAGAGGTACACTGGAAGCTTCTGTGCTGGGGATGTTCTCTGATCTTGGTGCTGGTTATATGTGGCCATTTTGTGATGTTTCAAACCATATCATTGTACCATATACTCTTCTGTATCTGCATACCAACAATCTGCTGAAAAATAACAAAATGAGCGGACTGTGGTGACACATCTGCAAAACCAGCACGTGGGAGGACCGGGAGTTCAGGTTCATTCTTTGCTCACAGCAAGTTGGAGAAGAAAGTCTTGGGCTACATGAAATTTTGTGTCATCAAAACCCAAAACCAGAAATAACCCAGTTTTAAAGCAAAATCCCAGGCCCAGCGAGATGGCTTTATGCATAAAGGCATTTGCCACAAACCTGACTACCCGAGTTTGATTCCCAGATCCCCCCCAGTCATAGAGAATCAAATCCTGAACATTGTCCTCTGACTTCCAGACATGCTGTGGCACTCATATACCTACCCCCAAAATAATACTTAGAATGAAATTTTAAACCTTTATATTGCTAAAATTGCAGAATCCTTTCTGGCCTAGATTTTATCAGTGACTCCTGCCTAAGCTCTGTATGCCACACATATTCTCCTGAGCTAAATGTCCCCAGCCCATTTACTGTTAAGATGAGTCTCACTAGGTTGCCCAGGCCAGCCTTAAACACTTTACCCTTCTGCCTAAGTCTTCCCACTAGTGGATGTGTATGCACCAAGTCCAGCTTTAGCATCTTTTTTCTTTTAGATCAATAAAATGTTTTTCATTTCCCCCTGATATACAGAGACAGTTTTCCCTACCCAGAAACAAATACACTTGTGTATTTATGTATTTTTAGCAGTTACATCAAATTATAAATAGCAAGGTAAAACTAAGCGGATTTTAGAGAAGCTTTTTTTGTGTTTTGTTTTGCTTGAAACAAGATCTTACTATATATTCCTGGCTAGTCTGGGACTTGCTGTGTATGTAGATCAGAATGGCCTCAACCTCAGAGATCTGCCCCAGCCTTCCAAGAGCTAGGATTACAGCTGTGTGCCACCACAAACGGTCCAGATGTAAAGTGTTAGTGAAAAGATAATGTTACTGCAGAGAAGTTTTACAATCAAATATTTATAAAGTGTTTCCAATATAAAAGCCAGACAGATACAGTGTTTCACACCTGCTGGCCTAACACTGGAAAGGCAGAGCCAGAAAGACCAAGAGTTTAGGCTAGCCTGGGCCAGAGTGAGTTCTAACACAGCAAGTTGAGTTACAGAGTGAAACACTGTCTCAAACAATCTATAAAGCAGGAAAAGAAGCCAGGCAGTGATGTCCCACGCCTTTAATCCCAGCTCTATACAGAGAAACCCTGTCTTGAGAAACAAACAAACAAAAAAAAGGCAGGAAAAGAAACTGTGATGTGAAGTTCCATCACTGACAACATTTGAAAACAGCATGAACATTTTTTGTTGTTTTGAGACAGCTCTTCTCTGTGTAGCCTGTGGCTGCCCTTGAACTCACTGTGTAGACCAGGCTAGCTTCAAACTCAAAAGATCTGCCTATCTCTGCCTCCCAAGTGCTGGGACCAAAGGCTTACATCACCACCATCCAGCTAAGCATTTTATCTTTTTATTGCTTTTTTAAAATTACATATGCTATACAGTGGTACACTACTACAGAGCATGAGCTGAAATGTTATGTTAAATGTCTGTTTTCTTTCTCTGCTACATGGATGTCAGGGATTAAACTCTGGCCCTCCGGCTTGGAAGTCCTCTTTTCTTAAAGTAGGAAAATCTAGGATGGGTGGTGGTGGTGGATGCATTTAATCTCAGCACTCAGGAGTTAGAGGCAAGCAAATATTTGTGAGTTCAAAGCCAGCCTGATCTACAGAGCTAGTTCTAGGGCTGCTACACAGAGAAATTCTGTCTCAAAAAAGAAAGAAAGAAAGAAAGAAAGAAAGAAAGAAAGAAAGAAAGAAAGAAAGAAAGAAAGAAAAGAAAAGAAAAAGAAGGAAAAGAAAAGAAAGAAAAAAGAAAGGAAACGATCCTATAATAAGATGTACTTTTCCTTCCCAGAATTCTCCCTACCTAGTGCTCTTGCTTAGAGCAGTCATGGAGCTGCTTGAGTCAGCATGCTTTTCTAAATTAGTTTCTTCTTTCTCTTTTTTAAAGATGTAACTTTTATACACGTGAGCACTCTATTTGCATGTATGCTTGCATGATAGAAAAGGGCATCCCATTACAGATGGTTGTGAGCCACCATGTGGGTGCTGAGAATTGAACTCGGGACCTCTAGATAGACAGCCAGTGCTCTTAATCTCTGACCCAGCCCTCTAGCCCAGAGGCAAACACTTTCACCAGATGAACTATCTTGTTGGCACCATAGCATGAGGACTTATTTTTAGCTCATGAGCATTCTTTGCATCTGTTGCTATTGGGTTTATGCATGGTGAGGCAGAATATCATGGCAGGCAATGCATGGTGGGATAGAAAGGTTCAACTCATGGTAGACAGGAGGTAAGAGAGAGCTGGGGGAGAAAATGAGCCCTTCAAAAACACATCTCCCATGATCTACGTCCTTCAACCAGGAACCACCTTCTAAGGTTCTGTACCACCACCTCACCATCACCATCACCCCATCACCACCACCACCAACCCCACCCCACCCCACTACTACCCCACCCCATCACCCCATCACCACTACCATCACCACCACCACCCCATCACCACCACCCTTACCGCCCTCAACCTCCCTCACTACCCCCCCCACTACCACCCCACTACCAGGGAGAACAAATATTCAAGTCATGAGTCTATGGGGATATTCCAGATTTAGATCATAACAATAAAGACAAATCCACTTGAAGTGTCTAATAGTAGGCTGAATTAGTGGGGTTTTTTGTAAACTTCAATAAAAACATCATCTTATTAAGGACATTTCTTTTTTGTTTGTTTGTTTTTTTGTTTTTTCGAGACAGGGTTTCTCTGTATAGCTCTGGCTGTCCTGGAACCCACTCTGTAGACCAGGCTGGCCTCGCTCGAACTCAGAAATCCGCCTGTTTCTGCCTCCCAAGTGCTGGGATTAAGGACATTTCTAAAACAGGCACTGGAAACTGAGCTCGTCAAAAAGGCAGAACTGGTCACACTTGTTTTTACCTATTCTCTACTCCAGGGCAGTAGTTTTAAAAATAGCTTCTAATTTGGGGTAGGAACAGGAATGGTCCATGTGTGGCATCCCAGCATCTGGAAAGCTTAGGCAGGACAATCTCAAACTCCAGGCTAAGCTGGGCTGCACAGTGGGATGTGGTTTCACAAACCACCAAGTCTAAAGCAATGGTAGGCAAGATGCACCAACTAACACATCAGTGGCATGTCTGTTCCAGCAGTAACCAACCACTTCCTGATTGAAGTTGAGGCCCCAATCCACAAGAGGACACCCATGCCTGTTTCTGTAATGCTGGCCAAACACCCACGGCCAGGGGAGTGTGCTCTAGTGAGGAATCTCCCGCTGTCCCCACTAGTCACAGCATCCATCTGCAGTCTAAGTACTTCTATTCACGCCTGTAGATCTGTGCTGATCAGAGCAGCTTCTGTCTGCAGGAAGGAATGGTTAATTGGAAGAGTAAGTGACTGTTAACTCTTCAACCCTGATTCTATCTCAACGCCTGCTCCTCGAGCTCATCGAGTAAGAGAGCCAGAGACAATGTAGATGCCGGGCAGGACTCTGAAAGGGTGTCTACTGGGTGTGACATGGCGGTCATGCTTCAATTCACAGCAGTGGTGACTACCTACCTGCACATGGCCACCAGTCAGTTGTTCCAGCACACATGGGGCAGGGGCTCGCAAGGCCCCACCCCTGGCTGAGAAACTGGGCCCATTTTGTTACTGTGGAAGGAAAATAATTTTTCTTTGAGGGATGTGGCCACTTGTAGATAGCCCCAAACCCACTGCATACAAACAGCACTAACTGAACTTGGTGGGCTATAAAAAATTTAAAAGACACGATTCTGGGGAAAGGATATGTTGGGGTAAGGTCTAAAGGAACTAGAAATGGAAAAAATATATTATATGAATGTATACATATACTCTCAAAGAATAAAAATAATCATACCAAAAAACCCCAAAACTACAAGGTGACAGGGCACTGGGTAAAGGTACTTGGTGCCACGCTGACAACCCAGCCTCATCCCAGGCCTCTCCCACGTGGTAGAAGTACAGAACCAACTGTACAAGTTGTCTTCTAACCCCTAAACACATACATGTTCTGAGACATGTGCATGCCTAGGTGTAAACACACACAAGTAGAGTTGGTTTTTTTTTTTTTTTTAAGATTCTATTTTTATTTATAGGGGATGTTGCTATGGTATAAGAAATGTCCTCGCTGGAAGGTAGTAGCTCAGTGGATAGAATGCTTGTTTAACAGGCACAAAGCCCTGAGGTCAATCTTTAGCACCACAGAAAACCAGGAACAATGGTTCACGTCCATAATCCCAGTATTAGGAATAGAGACAGAAGGATCAGGAGTTCAAGGCCAGCCTTGACTACATGAGACTATCTCAAAAACAAACAAACAAAATCAAAAATAAAAGAAACCTGAAGGGGTGGTGGGGAAAAATTTGACTACCCAGTGAATTAAAGGTCCCACAATATATATGGCATCCTGTTTCTACAAACCAAGAAAACAAACAAACCAATTGTACTTATCCATGCCATGGGAGAAGGGCTGATCAAGAACTCCCAAATTAACAAACTTGTGAGTGAATTTAACCTGCTCTTTTGCCTGAGAAAGAACGCTTAGTAGTACTACTAAGTCAATTCAATTACTTAGTACTACTAAGTAATTTCAAATTACTAACAAACTCCACTCCTTTGCTAACAAGTCAAACTGGAATATAAGAAAAGGCGACACGCTATTTGACCCTGAATGCAGAGAATAAATACTTTATTAACTGATTACAGTTGAAAGTCATGAACAAAAAAGGAGTATATTAAGGCGGAGCCATATATATATACATATACATATATATATATATATGTATGTATAGACAACTGCGAAGCCGGCTCTCTCTTCCATGTTCATAACCTCTGCATCTCTCACCCTCAGGCGGTGTGCTTTCTTTCTTCTTGATTAAAGGAACATCTTGGCCAGTGGTTCTGGTCCCTTTGATGGCGGTGGACAGGATCACGGAGTGCGAGACTGTGGGAGTTTCTCCGCATAGGTCAGGCGCCACTACACAGCTGCCGGCTGGTGTGCGACGTCTGACAACTGACCAGTCTTCTTCACAAAAACACGGTGTCTTTCAAAAATGATTGGAGTAGTCTTACCTAAAACAAGTTTAGACTTCTGAGTCAATCAACTGCCAAAATTCCGTATTTTTCTGCCCTTCCCTAGATGCTCCTGTTTGGCTTATACAGCCTAGGAAACAGGATCACCTAGTTCTACTGCAGTCTTAAACAGTTGGAGATTTTTTTTTCAAAAATCAAAATTTCTTCCTTTTGTAGAATGGCAATGCAAACAGCTATTCTACATAATGTAAAACTGTCTTTCTTCTGTGTAGCTCCTCTTTTAAAAATGGGCAGCCACCAAAAAAAAAAAAAAAAAAAAAAAAAAGGACATAAACTTATAAACTTTGTCTGTCTGTAAAAGCTTCCAGTCCCATCATAGTTCCAACTTGGAAGGAAAGGGCAGAGGCAAGCTGTCATTACCCAGAAGAATGAACAAATGGCTTTGTCTGGTCTCTTCAGGAGGCCTCTCCTTCCGTAGGAGATGTAGGTGTTGTAGGAGAGACGGAAGCAGGTTTCCGTGTGATTCTGTCTAGCTCTGCGTGAACATCTGAGAGCACAGGTTTCTGGCCTATGGTGCATTTCAAAAAGAAAGAATAAGAGTTAGACGGTCCTCCCGGGAGCACTGGCCAACGCTCTCACTGACTGTACACTCCTACTGACACAGTCCTCCCGGGAGCACTGAACAATGCTCTCA
>JADRCD010219773.1:0-35246 GCA_019843815.1 Montemys delectorum
AATGTTCCTTATAAGATAAATCTTAATGGCAGCAGCCCAGGATTATGTGACTATTGACTAGTGGCCTAATCTCTGAATAACCTCAGGCACTTCGGACACATTTACCAGAGGATGGTTTTCTGTAATCTGTTAATTGACAGGTCCACTAGAGGTTAAGCAGCCAGCAATGGTTGTCCAGTGGCCATCTTTTCTCTCACTGAGAGTGGGCTCCATCCACTGAGTTCTTGTCTTGCTGTTTCAAATTCTTTTTTGTAGATGACCATTTTTCTTTGTATTAAGTCCCAGATCATCTTACTCTTTTGAACAGATCTCCCTTTTCCATGATAGAATAGCACTGTTCACTTGGGATGAAACCAACAGCTTACTTTAAGAAACAAAAGGTTGTTTCCTTTGTTTGCTTTGTCTATCAACACTAGGAGATTATTATTTTTTTAAAAGCAGCAAGTGCTTTCTCTCAGTGCATGCTATTTCTGAGACTGTGAGCTCTCAGCAGCCTTCCATGGTGTCAACCCATTATATACCTTTAAAAAAATCTCTTGCTTCCATTAAACTTTAAGCTGTCAAGGATTACAACGAAAAGATGCAATTTTTTTCACTGCAGGAAGGGTCTGATTTAGTAACAAGCTATATGCTAACAGAGCAGCAGAATCCACATATAAGGTTTCATTGACATGGAAAATATGCTGCTTTTTATGTTTCAACCTTGTTTTATCTTTAAAAAATATGAAGTCCACTTTGCTTTCAAACACAGTAGACACTAAGGATTACATTATTCTTACATTTGCGGATACAAATCTCAGTATTCAAGTACACACAAAATACAATTAGTGTGTATATCATCTGCATTGGAGACTGTTGAGAAATTTAGTTCACTTTGCTGTCTAGCTTACATGTTTAATATTGATTTAATTAGTCATTTAATTCCAAACACCCTTATTATCTACTTGTTTGAAAAGGCTATTTACTTTCACCGCAATGCATATATTAAAACAAGTGACTGAATAGAAAGCCAAGCTTGTGGCCTGGAGCTTTCTTGCTGAAGAAATGGTGTACTCCTCCCCCACTGCAGCTTGAGCATCACAATGTCAAATATTCTGCACACATTCCCAAAGGAATCTGCAAGGCTAATTAGGGTGAGCTTCACCATAAAGAATACAGTTGTTAAAGGAGCTTCTGTACACACGAGAGTAATGAGCATGCTTTGCACACGCTGTGATTTGTTACTGCAATTTGCAGTCATATATCTCTTAGGAAATAACTCATATGTTGTTATTTATTGCGTGTATGATTATTAATGATATATTAACAACTGATGAAAGCAACTTATTTCACCTCAAGAACTCATATACTTAGCTCAACATTTAAAGAGCCGGGGAGGGGTCAAAAATTCTTTTTGTTTTGTTTTATTATTATTCTCCAGGATAGTAAAAAAAAATATTTAGATTAGTGTAAGGGAAATGTTATTAAAATTTTTATTATCATGATGATAAAGTAATATTTTTTAAAAATGGGTCAATTACAATTTTTGAGTCCTTTACAAATTTAGATGGCTTTTATAATCCAATGCCTGACATTCCAAAAAATGTTAAATTTTATGTTAGATATTATTAGTGACTTAAGAAGGGGCAGGATCACATTCAGAGCTAATTTTTCAATTACTATTACTGGGAGAAATATGTTGCTGCTCATCAGATTCAATCCAAATACAGAGTAATATAAATACTTCAGATGCTGTGATGGCAATTTATCTTGCATTAAATATACTGGGGACGTTAAGCTACTGACTTAAGCATTATGTGTGAGGCACAGCACCACTCTGCACTCATGGATGCTGAGCTCTGTGCTGCTTGCCTTCAACACTGACAGATTGTTACCAATTAACTACTATCCAAATGTCTTCTGAAAACAGAACCTAGAAACAAGAGAGCTTTTGTTTCAGAAATTAGAAATACAGCACAGATTTTTAAAGTTTCATGAACCATAGAAACAATAATTGGAGTGAATTCTAGGGTCTACAAACCTGTTTTGGATACCTAAAATCATGGGTACTGTATTTCATGCATAGCAGCAGAAATCTTTTCCAAAGATATAAATTGCATTTTGTGTGTGTGTGTGTGTGTGTGTGTGTGTGTGTGTGTGTATGTATGTATGTTATATTTCCAGGGAGACAAAAGATTCTGCCTGTTAAAAAATTTAGAGATCTGAAGAAAGTATGGCTCTGTGTCAGGAATTTACACAGATAGTGTTTTTTAGTGGAAAAAATAATTAATGCAGCTTTGATGATCAGGAACAGTGATGGTTGACACAAAGTGATACAATATGAAGAGATGGAAACTGTGTTGCTAATTACTTGGGCTTATAAACTCATTTCTGGTAGATACTCATTTTCGTGATACATTAAGAACTGTATTTCAAAAAATATTGTCAGAGTAATAAAGAAAGCAGGTTTTAAAGACTGCTTTCTTTAAAATACATGACATTGCCTAATTGTGTTTATTTCTAAGTGCATTGAACCTAAAACAGTTAACTGGAGGCATTCAGTCTAACATGGGAGGAGTGTGACATCATTTGCAAATGCTAAGATCTAAGACAGTGTGTGTGTGTGTGTGTGTGTAAATTCAGTGAACCTCCAAGGAAACAAATAAATAAGCAAGCAATGCGGCTGTGTCTTCAGAACAGACTTTCTAGAAAACTGTAGGGACAAGACTCAAGGGAAACAACATATCTGCATATCTAAGGAGAATGATAACATCAGATGAAACAAGTGCATATCAGGATTGAAAAGGCTGCAGGAGTTTGCAAGCAGATGTCAAAAAGCATACAGGGAAATGTCAAGAAAAGTATAACAAGCAGCTAAACTGGTTGCAGAGATTAGGGTGCTAAATATATGCATGATGAGCACACCACTCTGCTTCACAAGCAAGAAGGGGAAATGGAGCTTCGTAAATAATTCCTGCAGACAAACCTGGGGTTAAATATGGGCAGGCAGAAAAGCAAACGCATTTCTACTTCTTGCCTCCCGAGTACCTGGTCTCTGCAAGGCTGACATACGAAAAGCATGAAGTTAGAAATAAGTAGAAATAGTAAAATAAGTTAGTTTTATAAAGGAAATAAAGGTAGAGGTCTAGAAAGTTTTGTGAAAATCTCTAATTAATTAGTACAAATAGAAATCAGTCTGAAATTATAGAAAGAAATTCATGTCCGTTACAAAAACCTTTTCTTACGACTAAGATTTCTGAGCCCAGCGTAAAGAATCCTTCAGACAATTTTTTGAGATATCTCAATTCTTATTCCAACAAAAATTACACCCATCAATTTATGACAGGTCACCTGACGTAGCAGGTAATAATCTATAATGTTTTGAGGCACACATTATTGGGACAGCTACTGTAACTTAATATTTACCTTTAAATTTATCTTATTAGGATTAAAGTCATAGCAAAGTAGTCATTCCTATTTTCTACTTTTGTGAGATCTTAATCAAATAAACTCACCATTCTGCAAAATACATATTCTTTGACAAGTTATATGACAAAACTATCAGGTTACTGAAACATCTGCTTATGAAAAATAATTTGAGAAATTATTAATCATCAGCTCTTCATTTTTATTTCTTTTAGTGACACACTGGAACCTGAAAACACCAGAAACCCTGTCAACAGTCATTCAGACCTTGCTGACTACCTAGCTAGTCTGCATAGTCAAGTTATTTGGCTTCCTTTTCCCTACCTTTGTGTACTGTTAACTAAGCTCCTCAGCTGGTTAATTAGGTGAATCTCAAACAGATATCTTTAAAACATCATTTCCTCAATTGTGTTTTTTTCTTATGTGATTTTTTTTAATATGTGACTACTTTTCTTTCTTTCTTTCTTCTTTCTTTCTTTCTTTTTTTTTTTTTTTTTTTTTTTTTTTTGGATTGGATATTTTCTTTATTTACATCTCAAATATTTTTCCCTTTCTAGATCTCCCCTTCTGAAAGCTCCTATCCCATCCCCCACTCCCTATAGGTCTATGAACGTGCTCCCTCACCAAACCACTCCTGTCCCCCCACTCAGCATTCCCCTACACTGAGGCATCAAACATCCTCAGGACCAAGGGCTTCTCCTTCCACTGATGTCCAACATATGTGGCCAGAGTCATGGGTTGCTCTATGCGTATTCTTTGGTTGGTAGTCCAGTTCCTGGGAGCTCTGGGGGTTCTGGCCTGTTGACACTGTTGCTCCCCCCATGGGGCTGCAAACCCCCTCAGCTCCTTCAGTCCCTTCTCCAACACCACTGAGCTCAGTCCAATGGTTGACTGCCAGCTTCTGACTCTGTGTTTGTCAGGCTCTGGCAGAGTCTCTCAAGAGACAGCAGTATCCTGATATCAGGATACTGGATAAAGGATACAGGATCTATCAGGGAGGACTTCCAGGCATCCGTCTGGGTTTGGTGGCTGTATATGTGATGGATCCCTAAGTGGGGCAGTCTATGAGTGGCCTTTCCTTCAGTCTCTGCTCCACACTTTGTCTCCAGAATTCCTCCTGTGTGTATTTTGTTCATCCTTCTAAAGAGCACTGAAGCATCCACACTTTGGTCTTCCTTCTTCTTAGGCTTCATATGGTCTGTGAATTGTATTTTGGGTATTCCAAACTTTTGGACTGATATCAATGAGTACATACCATTTTGTTCCTTTGTGACTGAATCACCTCACTCAGAATGATATTCTCAAGTTCCATGTGAAGTTTGCTTGTGAATTTCATGAAGCCGTTATTTTTATCCACTGAGTAGTATTCCATTGTGTAAATTTACCACATTGTCTGTATTCAGTCCTCTGTTGAAGGACATCCGGAATGATTCCAGCTTCTGGTTATTATAAATAAGGCTGTTATGAACACAGTGGAGCATATGTCCTTGGTATATGTTGGCGCATCTTCTGAATATATGCCCAGGAGTGGTATACCTGGGTCCTCAGGTACTACTATGTCCACTTTTCAAAGAAACCGCTAGACTGATTTCCAAAGTGGTTGTACCAGCTTGCAATCCCACCAGCAATGGAGGAATGTTTCTCTTTCTCCACATCCTTGCCAGCATCTGCTGTCAACTGAGTTTTTGATCTTAGCCATTCTGACTGGTGTGAGGTGGAACTACTTTTCATAGCCCCATCTCTGTGAGCACAGTTAGCTGTGGGTCATCTGGTCATCTTGGTTCCTCTGACTGTATATTGTCTATGGAATTGCATATTTCTTAGCCAGAGGAATATCAATCAATAAATGTGATTTTATAATCCCCTCAAACATATATATTTTTTAAATTTAGTTACTTGTAACTCAGTTAAAAAAACTGCAATAAATTTGCAATGTAAAAACATTTTATCCAGTAAAATATGTTACATACTTATATATACAGATACACACGTGTACATGCACATGTACATAGAGAGATGCATAGATATATGTTTCTATCTCCCTTTAGGCTTTCTGGTACCTTTTTATGAAATTAGCTCTCTAAACATCAAAATTCCATTCTATCTTCATAGAATTCCTGGCTGTCTTCTGTAATATATAAAAGGATGGGTGGACAGATCTGGGAGTACCCTCATAGAGGCAGGGGGAGCAAGAAGGAGATAGGAAGCTTTTGGAGGGAAAACTTGGAAGGAGGATAACATTTGAAATGAAAATAAATAAAATAATGAATAAAAAAGGAAAAAAGAAACTCATTTTGTTTATTCAGTATGTTTTTCACTCTAATCACCACATCATTTTAACAATAATTCACTGAGTACTATACCTAATTTTAGAAGCTATACTTTATACTGTGGAAATAGAATAATCCAGGTACAATCTCATTTCTCAGTGAGTGCATAGATTGGTCCATCATTTTCAAACAGCAAATTCCATAGTAGCTCTGCTTTTCACTTCATTGTATATTTATTCATCATGTTTTCCTTTTCTGAAGGGCCATATTTTTGGCTCAAGCCTACTCAAATCTTAACAGTTCTTCAAAGCCCGTTTATGGCCACATCTATTATTTTGCAAAGGACTCCAGCTGCTAGGCTACTTTTAGGAGTTCTATAGAACTGGTCATTGGAACAATTGGTAGTTTGCTACCCTCCTAATATTAATACTTGTCTACATTAGTAGAAAGAGTACACATGGTGGGACTCATGGCTCCAGCTGCATATGTAGCAGAGGATGGCCTAGTCAGTCATCAATGGGAGGAGAGGCCCTTGGTCCTGTGACGTTTCTATGTCCCAGTGTAGTGGAATGCCAGGGCCAGGAAGCTGGAGAGCGTGGGTGGGTGAGCAGGGGGAGGGTGGAGGGAACAGGATTATTTTTTTTCAGAGCAGAAACCAGGAAAGGAGATATCATTTAAAATGTAAATAAAGAAAATATCTAATAAAAATAAAAATAAGTCCTGTTTTTCAACATGTCACAGAGATGATTGTGACCAATAAGAAGCTTCATGGAATTCATTAAGAAAATTTGACCCGGATGCTCTATTTGATTGTTTCTTGTTATTTTTTCTTCATTTCTTATTTAGAGTATAGACATTAATGTGAGAGATCCAATAGTCATCCACATCCCAGAATGACTTAAGAAAGAAAACCATGTACTAATCACAGAGAAGACCGAAGACACTGGATCTGTTAAGTATGGAATTGTTAGTGCAATACCTGCTGAATATCTATGTGCTTCATTTACATGAATAGAAAAACCACATCCATAATTGTAACTCATTGAGCTTCCTTCATATGGGAACAAGATTTTCATCTCCCTTATTTAATTATAATTCCTGACAGACTCATTGTTACTTAACATTAAATTTGGCCATTAAAAATATCCATCTCTTCCCTACAAGACATTAATTTTGTGACAACCATTATGCTGTAGAGGTGAAGATGCAAAGACAAATGAAAAATGATCTTTGCCTTCTGGAGTGTGGTGGTAAAGATAAACAAGCAAACAGCAATTGGTTTATTTCAATGAACTAAGCGTTATGGTAGAGAGAGTTCTTAGATGATATATGAAAACATATTGGAAGGCTATCAATTTAAACATCTCTGATGAAGACTGTGCTAAGCCCTCAAAGCATCCAGAGATAGTTTGTAATGGTTTATAATACAGAGGTGACTTGACTGCTAAGCACCTCTTGCCAATGATTGGCATTCAATACCCAGCACCATGTTTGGCTATTTACAATCAACTAGAATATCAATAACTCCATCCCCTGAATGTCACATGCTGCCTTTGGGCTCTTCTGCACATGAGCACGTGTAATGATACACACACACACACACACACACACACACACACACACACACACACACACACAAATAAAATGAAGTTATGTTTTAGTTTAATGATAAGTAGAGCTGTGAGTGGGGAGGATATGCTGCGGCATGGGTGAAAAAAAGAACAAGAATTTGAGGTTTAAAAATATTGAATAATTTTTAAAAGAATACCAAAATGATGTTTGATTTCAGACCATGCCAATCTTTCTGAGTTACATAGAATTTTGAAAAGAGAGTATTATATAGAAAGCTCTTAGAAAACAAATGACATGATAACAAGCTCAGGTCAAGAACAAAATGTAAGTGGAAGTAACAAAGTTTCTATTGGAATTCATGATGGGTGCTGTTAGGGGAGAAGGTAAAATCAGATACAATTCCTGATAGAAAGGGAACATCAAGTAAGAGAAGTAAGATACGTGGAAGAATTTTAGTGAAGTTTTTAAGAAAGAGAAAACGTATTTGCTTGGAATGATTTTGAAGTCATATCGGATAGTTTTTATTTAATATGTATTGTTTACTAATATTATTTTTATTTATTTTAAAATAATTTATTATTAAGCCATTATGCATAATAATCTAACATTAGGATAAAAGTCTAGAAAGAATTTCAAAAGCATCGGTATGGCTATGATAGTGAAGCCAAGTGAAGGGAAAGCTTTAGGATAAACAATGCACAGGAAGGCATAGACTTTCTTTCCAAACTATAAAATCACATAAGTAGAAATCACAATGTGGTGGTTTAAATAAGTTTTGCCCTTAGTAAAGAGCACTGTTAGGAAGTGTGACTTTGTGAGATTAGGTGTAGCGTTGTTGGAGGAAGTACTTCACAGTAAGGGTGGGCTTTCAGGACCTACACTCAAGATCCCCCAAGCGTGGAAGACTCTCTTGATTTTCTGTGCAAACATAAGTCTCCTCTTGGCTGCTTTCAGATTAAGATGTAGAAGAACTCTCTGCTCCTCTAGCACCAAGTCTGCCTACATGATGCCTGCTTCCCACTATGATGATAATGGATTGAACCTCTGAAACTCTGATCCAGCCCCAGTTAAATATTGTCTTTTATAAGAGTTGCCTTGGCCATGGTGTCTTTTCACAGCAATAAAAGCCTATCCAAGACAGGGACACATATTACATGGACAAGGGACTTGTAAGTTAAAAGCAAAAGGAGCTACTGCATTTCTTTTGTCAAAATCACCCCTACTGACAGACTATCAAAATACAGAGACATTCTGAGCATTGTGAGGGGAACTAAGAATGCCGCAGATATGAAGGAAATCAGAAGAAAAATGGTTAAATGATATTAAGAAAAAAAAAACGTTCAAAAGGTGGAGAGGAATAAGTTCTACGTGTTTGGGATGTGTTGAGTGTTTTAATACCTAAGGTCGTAAAAAAAAATCTAAGGTAAATTTTGGGTAACTATTACAATTAAACTCAGTGATCTTAGAGAAGAATCCAAATTAATGTGGATAAAATAACAAATGGAGGATACACGAAATATTCTGCAATTATTACCTTGTAAATCACAACTTACACACTTAATTCAACTATGAATTTGAATACTATTATTATCTTGTGTTCTATCATATAGGAAAATGATGTATATGTGTTCGTGTATAAGATACACACATTTTTATTACATACACCCCCTCTCTGTAAGATGTTATTTGTAAGATGAATTGTTGATATACATTATATATCCTTTAAGCACAAAAGTAGCTTTCAAAATACCAATCACTAATGTTGACTGTATGAATATACAAATATATTCAGTCTCCTGAGACTCAAAGCTCATGTTGACAGGAAGCAGGGGGTGACAGTTTTATCGCTAATATTCCTTTTCCCTGTCTTCTGTGAAATAGCCAACTTCTTTTGCCCATAGTCCATTATGTAAATCAAATGAGCACACAGATATTTTCTTTACTTCTGAACATTTTTTTCTTTTCACATCTACATTTTCTTCCTCTTTAGCACAGATCACAAGAAGCCCGTCTCCAACAGCTGGCATATGTAGAGCTGTAAGTTCCCAGAACCTTCTGCAGGAGCTCAGTGTGCGTGAGCATGCCAAATCAAGCCTTCAAGCTATTCTGCAAACGATTTCTTCAGTAAATTTCATTTGTAATGACCTCAGGTTGAGTTGGATTGTTTAAGTAAGAGCTATATCGTCTCCAAGAGCTCATAACTTCTCTCCTTGCAGCACTACATGCAAATTTCCTTCATGTAATTAGTGTACATATGGAATCCATGGCATAAAGAGTGTAACTGATTAAAACAAACTGAATCACTTTAAGTATCACTAAAGTACAAAAAAATGTTTCTGTTTAGAAATCCTCTCGTTTTTTTCTGTGTCTTTGGGGCTAGCATTGCCTCTAACCACAATATGGTGTGTTGGGGATTTCTATTATCTCTTCTGGCATTTCACATACAGAACACCTGCATGACGTAGGTTGTTTGACTTCACAAACAGCTTGCAGGATGGGAATTTATAGTTGACTGAGTCTTATTCATGCTGTTTAAATGAGAGAAGTGCCACTAATGGTTTCTTCAGTTTAGTAACTGGAATAGTTTATGGTTTAATCCCACTTTTATTTACTCCCATCTGTTTATGTTGCTTTATTCCTCTCTGGTTGAACTTTTCAAGTCTATATACAAATATCATGTTTGAAGAGCTAGGAATACTTTTTTGAGTCTCTTTTGTTCTAATACTTGATCTAGTTTTATTACATACCTTTAATAAACACTTATTTTCCTCTGACAATTTTACAACTAACATACTTAAAAATAATAATAAATTAAGTGAAGTGGGAAATTTGAGGGCTAGTGTGAAGAGTAAAGAAAAGATATTTTCAGAAAGTAGATGGCACTCAACTAAACTGATGCTCAACTCACAGATAGCATCATTTTACAGTTTCTTGAATCAATGATACTATTCACAGTGTTAAACTTGTAACTCACTATTGACCAGGGACCCAAGTCAGTGTTACTTCTTCCACCACATGTTATGTTTTAAATCTGTTCCTTACACTTTCTGTGATACCTTCCATTCTTAGAAAAGCAGGGTAAAGAAGACACTATGCCAGACCATTTGTGTTTTCTCTCTGAATATCACATTCTACAACAAAGAGAAACTTTCAGGGGAAGTTCATTATGTGTTAGCTGAACCTTATATTCAAACCTTTGTCTCCTTTAGTCTGGCATCTACCTTGTGATTGTATATAAGCAGTTTTGAGAGACATAAGAAAAAGCATGGGTGGATAGAGGGACACCCTCATTAGAAGCAGGGGGAGAGAGGATGTGATAGAGTGTTTCCATGAGGGAGGGAAACCAGGAAAGGGGGTAACATTTGAAATGTGAATAAAGAAAATATATAATTAAAAAAAAAAGGAAAGAAAAAGCATTGTAACAGTTGTCAATTTCCATAGCATATATACTTTTTTATCATAGAAAACAATAACTAGCAATGAGTTCATTAAATTTCTGAAAACTAAACAATGGACATTCAGTAACTACCAGCATACATTGTCACTTTCTCTGGACTTGGTCTAGCAAAACCATATAAAATTAGCAGATTTTTCCCATTACCTTTCAATTTCCCTACCCTTTCTTCATGGTTCTTCTTAACCCCAACTAGCCACTATTTTGATTTTAAGAATTTTAGAAAGATATTCTCATTTTCACTAACATATGTTTTCATACATTAGATTCTAAAAGGGATCTATAATTTTCAGTAATCAATAAATCCTTCAGAAGTTAATTAAGAAATGCCAATAGAAATAGAAGATTGAGTCTGAATTCTTATTTATTTATTTACCTCCCAAACACTCCCCCTCTTTTCCAGTCCCCTCTTCCCAAAGTCTGTCCCGTTATACTCCTTTGTCTTCTCCTCCGAAAGAGTGTCCTCTCCCTTGGTATTCCCCCCACCTCAGCACATCCAGTCTCTGCAGGATTAGGCACATCCTTTTCCACTGATGGCAGACAAAGTAACTCTGGTGGTGAACAGATTCCACAGTCAGGCGATAGCTTTACAGACAGCCCACACTCGCTCCAGTTATTGGGGGATCCACATGGAGACTGAGCTGCACATCTCCTCTATATGTGCCAGATCTTCACTCCAGCCAGTGTTTGCTCTTAGGCTGATGTTTCAGCTTCTGAGAGCCCACAAGGGTCCAAGGTAGTTGAGTTCGTTAGTCTTCCTGTGAAGTTCCTTTCCTCTTCAGCACTTTCAATCCTTCCTGCCACTCTCCCGTGAGAGTCCCGTACCTCCATCCAATGTTTGTCTGTGGGTTTCTGTATATGTTTCAGTCAGCTGCTAGGTAGAGCCACTCAGAGGACAGTTAGGAGAGGCTCCTGTCTACAAGCATAACAGAGTATCATTAATAGTGTCATGGATTGGTGCTTGCCCATGGGATGGGCCTCAAGTTGGGCCTGTTGTTGCTTCTCCATTCTTTTAGTCTCTGTCCCATTTTGTCCTTACGTTTCTTTTAGACAGAACAAATTTTGAGTTGAAAATTCTGGTGGTGTGTTAGTGTCCATATCTCTCCACTAGGGGTCCTGCCTGGTTACAGGAGGTGGCCTATTCAGTCTCCACTGTTACGCATGTCAGATAAGGGTTGCCCACATTGACTCCTGGGGGCCTCCCCTATCCCAGGTTTCTGTGACTTCCTAGACTTTCTTCCCACACCCACACCCACACCCCTAGCAGCTACTGATTTCTATTCATTCTCCTGGTCCCCTGGCCCTCTTTCCTGTCTCTCCCCACATCTGATCCTGACCCAATCCACCCCATTTCCCTTCTCATCCCCTATACCCAGCTCCTGTTCCGTCTCTTTCTTCCTCCCTCTTTCTCTTCCTCCCTCTCTCCTTCCCTCCTTCCCTCCCTCCCTCCCCCCTCCCTCCCTCCCTCCCTCCCTCCCTCCCTCCCTCCCTCCCTCCTTCCCTCCCTCTTCCTTCTATGACTATAGAGGATTCAAGAATCCCCTCTCTGGACTTCTTTCCTGTTTAGTTTCTTTGGGTCTGTGGGGTGTATCATTGGTATCCTATATTTTATGACTAATATCCACTTAGCAGTGAGTTCATACCAACCATGTCCTTTATGGTCTGGGCTACCTTACTCAGGATATTTTCTAGCTTGATGCATTCTACTGCAAAATTCATGATGCCCTTGTTTTTAATAGTTGAAGAGTATTCTGCTGTATAAATGAACTACATTTTCCTTGTGTATCCATTCTTCAGTTGGGGGACATCTGGGAGGTTTCCAGTTTCTAAATATTATGAATAATGTTGTATTAAACATGGCAAAGCATATGTCCCTGTGGTATGGTGGAGCATTTTTGAGTATATGCCCAGGTGCAGTATATCTAGGTCTTGAGGAAGAACTATTCCCAGTTTTATGAAAACCTGACTGATTTCCAGAGTGGTTGTACTAGCTTGCAATCCCATCAACAACAGAGGAGTGTTCCTCTTTCTACACACCCTCTCCAGCATCTACAGTCACTTGAGTGTTTGATCTTAGCCATTCTGATGAGTGTAAGGTGGAATCTCATGGTCGTTTTGATTTACGGTTCCCTGATGACTAAAGTGTTAAAAATTTAAGTGATTCTCAACCATTTGAGATACTTCTGTTAAGAATTCTCTATAAAGTTCTAGACCTCATTTTTAATTGGGTTATTTGGTTTGTTGGAATCTAACTGCTTGAGTTATTTTTGTATTTTGGCTATTGGCTCTCGGTCAGATGTAGAGTTAGTAAAGATCTTTTCCCAATCTGTAGTGTCATTTTTTGTCCTATTGACAGTGTCCTTTGCCTTATAGAAGCTTTTCAGTTTCATGAGCTCCCATTTATCAACTTTTGATCTTACAGCCTGAGAAACTGTTGTTCTGCTCAGTAAATTTTCTCCTGTAACCACCTCTTTGGGGCTATTTTTAACTTTCTCTCCTATGGTTTTAATATATCCAAGTTTTATATTGAGGCCCTTGATCCATTTGTAAGTGAATTTTGTTTAGGGTCATAAATATGGATTTATTTGCAATCTTCTTTATGCTGACATCCAATTAGATCAGCATCATTCATTGAAGATGCTTTCTTTTTTCCATTGTATAGTTTTGGCTTCTTTGTTAAAAATCAAATGTCCACACTTATGTAGGTTTATTTATGCATCTTCCATTTAATTCAATTGATCAATCTGTCTTTCCCTATACCAATATGCAGTTTTTATCACTATTGCTCTATAGTACAGCTTGGAGTAAGAGATGGTGATTCCTCCCTAAATTCTTTGATTGTTTAGGATTGTTTTAGTTATCCTGGGTTTTTTGTGTTTCTATATGAAGTTGAGAATTGCTCTTTCGTGGTCTGTAAAAAAATGTGTTGGAATTTTGATGGGCATTGCATTGAATCTGCAGACTGATTTTAGTAAAATGGCCATTGTCACTATGTAAATCCTATCAATTGATGAACATAATAGAACTGTACATCTTATGGTATCTTCAACTTCTTTCCTCAGAGACTTGAAGTTCATGAAGGTTTTTCACTTTCTTTGTGAGAGTTACACCAAGATATTTTATATTACTATGACTATTGTAAAGGGTACTGTCTCCCTAACTTCTTTCTCAGCCTGATTATCCTTTGTGAAAAGAAGGGCTACTGATTTATTTGAGTTAATCTTGTATCCAGCCTCTTTGCTGAAGTTGTTTATCAGCTGTAGGAGGTCTGTTGTAGAATTTTTGGGATTGTTTATGTATACTAACATATCATCAACTAATATGCTATCTTGCCTTCTTCCTTTCCAACTTGTATCTCCTTGATCTCTTTTTGTTTTCTTAATGCTTTAGCTAGAATTTCAAGTACTTTATTGAATAGATAGAGACAGAGTGAGTAGTCTGGTGTTGTCCCTGATTTTAATGAGATTGCTTTAAGTTTCTCTCCATTTAATTTGATGTTGGGTATTGACTTGTTGCATATTGCTTTTTTTATGTGTAGGTATGTGCCTTGTATCCCTGATCATACGAAGACTTTTTACATGTAAACGTGTTGGGTTTTGTCAAATGCTTTTTCAGCATCTAATGAGATGATCATGTGATTTTTTTTCTTTCAGTTTGATTATGTAGTGAATTATGTTGATGGATGAATTTTCATATATCGAACCATCCCTGTATTCCTAGGATGAAGCCTACTTGATCATGATGTATCATGTTTTTGATGTGTTCCTGGATTCGGTTTGCACGTATTACACTGAGTATTTTTGCATCAATGCTCATCAGTAAAATTGGTCTGAAATTTTCTTTCTTTGTTGGGTCTTTGTTGGAATTAGGTATCAAGGTAACTGTGGCCTCATAGAATGAATTTGGTTGTGTTTCTCTTGTTTTGATTTTGTGGAATAGTTTGAGGAGGTCTGTAGAATTCTGCACTAAAATCATCTGGCCCTAGGGTTTTTTTGGTTAGCAGACTTAATGACTTCGTCTATTTCCTTAGGCGTTGTGGGACTGTTTAGGTAGTTTAACTGATCTTGATTTAACATTGGTATGTGGTATCTGTCCTAATATTTGTCCATTTTAGATTTTCAGGTTCTTTGGAGTATAGAATTTTGAAGTAAGACCTAATGATTTTTGAATTTCCTCAGTTTCTGTTGTTATGTTTTCATTTCTGATTTAAAAAAAAATGGATACTGTCTCTGTGATTTGTAGTTAGTTTGGTAAAGTTTTTGTTGTTGTTGCTATTGTTTATCTTTGTCATTCTGTCCATTAACCAGATTTTGGTTTTGGATGATTCTTTATTTTGTTGATTCTTCGTATTGTTCCCTTTCTTTGTGGTTAATTAATTTCAACTCTGAGTTTGACTAGTTCCTCTTGGGTGTTTTTGCTTCTTTTTCTTCTAGAGCTTTCAGGTGTGCTATTAAGTTGCTAGTATGAGAACTGTATAATTTCTTTATGCAAACATTTAGTGCTATGAACTTTCCTCTTAGGACTGTTTGCATTGTGCTCCATAAGTTTGGGAATGTTGTACCTTCATTTTCTTTGAATTGTAGATTTTTTTTTTATATATATTTCCTACTTGACCAAGTGATCATTGAGTAGAGAGTTTTCCAGTTTCCATGAATATGTGGGCTTTCTGTTTCTTTCTGTTATTGAAGACATCCTTGGTTGTCTGATAATATTAAAAGTGTTATTCTAACCTTCTTGAGTCTGTGGAGGTTTAATTTGTGCCGATTATGCGGTCAGTTTTGAAAAAGCATCCACGAGGTGCTATGAAGAAGGTATATTCTTTTATTTTTGCGTTAAAGATGCTGTATATATCTGTTAGACCCATTTGTTTCAGAACTTCTGTTGGTCTCACTGTTTCTCTGTTGAGTTTTTGCTTTGATGACCTATCATCCATTGTTGAGAGTGGGGTGTTGAAGTCCTCCACTTTTATTTTGTGGGCTTCAATGGGTGATTTGTGCTTTATGAATGTGCATGCCATTGCATTTGAAGACAGATATTCAGTATTGAGACAGCATCGTGATAGGTTTTTCCTTTTTGTCTATCCCTATCACTTTTGATTACTTTTGGTTGAAAGTCTATTTTACTAGAAATGAGAGAACAGCTACTCCAGCTTGTTTCTTGGGTCCATTTGCTTGCAAAACTTTTTTTCCAGCCCTTTACTCCGAGAGGTAGTACCTATCTTTATTGCTGAGATATGTTTTGTATGAAGCAGAATGACGGATCGTATTTCTGTATACAGTCTGTTAACCTATGTCTTTTTTATATAAAGTGGCCAGTAATTTGAAAAAGAGAGTGGGAGGGTGTGCAAGTTGGAAAAGGGAGGGAAAATTACTTAATTGTATTATAATCATAAAATAAAAATAGTTTTAATAATGGAAATGGCAATGTTTTTTAAAAATATTTATTTATTTATTTACTTACTTATTTATATCTCATATGCTATCTTCTGGTCTTCCTCTCACAGAGATCCTCCTTGGAGGCAGAGGGAGGGAGATAATTGGGTGTGAGAAGGGAGAGAAAGGAGAATGTAGAGAAGGTGTGGGGAGAGACAGGAGAGAGACTCAGAGGGCCAGGAGAATGAATGGAAAGGACAATGTCTTAACGGTACCTGTGCCCCAAGCTTCCTGCTTTACATCTTACATTTAGAAGTTTAACATGTATTTATTAATTAGATACATATATTTATCTATGCTTCTTATGCATATGTTTGTTGTATTATAGTAATTTGTAAGTATTTCTAGAAAATAGATTTATTCTTTGCAAAGTCAGTCTTTCTATGGTTTTACATATACTTTCTACTGAGTATACTGTTAAATTTACTTGTCATCTGCTAGTTAGTAGTTAAGAGTAGATAAAGAGTAAAATCTAATTTCAAAATAAATATTTTGTTTAGTTATGTCATTCAATTTTTAATTGGGTTATTTGGTTTGCTGATATCAGCCCTCTGCTGGATGTAGACTGAAGAAGATCTTTTTGTCCTTTAGGTGGCATCCTGTTGGACTAGTCTACCATGACCAGACAGCTTTCTCGAGCTTGACATAAAATGGAGGACTTCCTTTTCCTAGTAAGGCTTCTTCTCTGCCTCATCTGTGGAGCCTAGATCCCAGTCTTCTACCTGAGGAATCCCTTATAATTGTTGGAAAATTATAGATTCAGCTTCCTAGAATGCCTCTTCACGTAAATGAGGTATCCCCAGAACATTAAACTTCAGCCAATGAAACTTCAGCCTAAGAAAAGCTCCTATTTATTCTCCAAGGTTCATATATGTATATATTCCTTGATTTACCCCAAATAAAGTGTATGTGCATAAGCTGTTTCATTTCCTATTGTCTAAGGGACCTGTTTTCTAGAAGAACTGTAACACTGAAATCTTTGAAAGAGACACTCCCACACCCTCTATGTATTCACTGACAACCAGAATCTTGCTGTCTCATGCATTCTGTACTTCATTTCATCCTTTCCTGCTCAGTGTGCATTGCCATAAACACCCCAAGGGAAGAAGTGAAAAATGGAACAACAGACTGTTACTTGATTTATAGAAGCTTTTCAGTTTCATTAAGTCCTATTTATTCATTGTTGATCTTAGTGAATGCACAATTGCTGTTCTGTTCTGAAAGTTTTCTCCTGTGTCAACAAGTTCAAGGTTATTCCTGACTTTCTCTTCTATCAGATTTAGTGTATCTGGATTTATGTTGAGGTCTTTGATCCACTTGGACTTGAGTTTTATTCTAGATGATAGGTATGGATTTATTTATATAAATGTAACTTCTATTCACCAGATGTAGTTGTTGTCTTAGAAGATTACTGCTGAAAAACTTACCCTTTCTAGTACTTTCTGAACTCTGGCTGGCTGGTTTAACTCAGCTGTTTTGGTTTAAACTCCTCTTCAAACTGGCTTCTCTGGGCTTCTGAGTGAATTGCTCTGAGTGGAAAAAAATGCCGCTGAATTCCATGAACTGAATTATACTGACTTCATTGTCTGCACTAACTGAGTAGAACTGAACAGAACTTCTTGACCTCAACTTAACTGAGCTCAACTACGTTCAACTGAACTGCACCAAGGTGTACTGAACTAAAGTCAACTGAACTGTATTCACTGAAGAGACCCACACTTCTGACTTACTTTGTGTTGTTCTCTTAAGTAGCTTCTCTTTCCTGTCTTAGTGAAAGTTGGGCATATCTTATCTCTAAATCATTCTGTCAAATCTTTCTCTAATTCTTCACTTTGTCTGACCCTAAATCTGATGTCATTTTCAAACATGGCTGCTATATACTTTCATTGTTTGGTATTAAATGTGTGCACTAACTGTATGTATTCCAGCCAGAACGATTAAAGATATATCTTTCCAATCTGGATCACATAGACCTAGAAGGTCTTTTGATATGATCTCTTGCCAGAGCAACCATATTACAGGACAAAAATTCCTCTACATATTTGCATTCGTCTACATGCTGACATCCAGTTAAGAGCAGCACTATTTGTTGAAGATGCTTTATTTTACAAAAGAGAAACAGGATGAGTGGAAGGGGTCCAGTGGGGGAGAATGAATGGGAGAAGAGAATGTGTTCTGATTTAAAGTACAGAAATTAATTAAAATAAGTATTCTGATTTATCTACTGAGTCCATACTTTATGGTAGACACATTGTTTAATTCTCTCCCAAGCTTCATGACATAGATATGCCTGTGACCTTCTTTTTTGCACTAGAATTGACTAAAGACAAGTAAGTTAGGCAAATGGAACATTTCTCACCTAGCTCCTAAGCCTTAGAGTTGAGCTTCAGCACAGTGCATCTAGAGCCTAGGATTCTTATTCTTGAAACCTCTCTCCTGAAATTCCACTATATTGCATGGAGCTTAGAGGGGTGATGTGAATAAAATTGTACTCATCCCAGACAGGTACCAGTGATAAAGCAAAAACAGGTCCTGCTCAAGCCAAGCATGGTGAGACAATGTACTTGTTTTGTTTGTTTGTTTGTTTGTTTGTTTGTTTTAAGATTATGTAGAAACACCAGTAAAGGAGTTACATAGAAACACATAGGTGACTCAGGTAGTCACATAATCAAAAATCCTTCATCATTGTGGGTAACAAACCACAAAAGTTGTATCGCTAGAATTTCCTGAACAAATTGATAAGAGTTCTACCAAAGAATTATTTAATGTTTAATATTGGGCAAGTATCTTGTAGGTCCTATATATGCTGTGTGCTTCTATTGTCCTATATATTGTGTGTATTGAACGTTCATTAAGTAGTGAATTTTTAACTCAGAGCAAATATCTACCCAATATCTAACAGAGTCTTAGATAAATCTGATTATTGAGCATCTTTATATATTGAATGTTGTCATCTTTTTATTACTCATTAAAGATGTGGAAACTCAGAAAGAAAATGTCATTGCCTTAACCATATAACTCCTGGCAAAGTTTACCTTTAACATAGAAAAAATATTGCATCAATACTTGGACCTGTGCAGAAATTACTTCCTTTCTTGAATGGAATAGGCACATTCATATATAAATATTCTGTGTTTCTAATCACTAAGATGAATGTTCACATTTCATTCAACACAGATCCCAAAGACTAGATTTTCTTAAGTTTATTTACATAAAAGTCAAGTAACAATAAGACACTAGAAAATTATTTAAATTGAGGTCTCATTGCCCAAGCTGACTAAATATTCCTTGTATTCACATATAATACACAATTTAAATGCTAAACACAATAATGTCATTTAACAGAAAAGAAAATAATATTTGGAGGTCACTGTAGTTTAGGTCTCAAAACACCCTCATGGGTAGAACATGGAGTATTGAAAATAAAATCTCTATAACTGCTGATAGAAATATACTTTGTAAATTGTTTAAGAATTTGAGGGAAGTAAAATGAAACAACATATATATCTGGAATCTGCTCACAATTTCTAATTGTTATAAAATATCTTCTCATTTTAAATAAACAGTTTTGTTTGAAAAATCTAAGAGAGCAGTCAGAAAATAAACAAACCACATAACCCATTGGATTGCTGAGATGATGATAGTAGAGCATGCGGCCCATAGTGTATCCTTTCTAAAAAATTGTCTTCTACTAACATAGTCATCAAGTAAATATTTCCTAATTTCCAAACTACTTCACTTTGGAGTGCTAATTTTAACGTCGAAACTGAGATGAATCAAAGTTTAGATTAGAAATGAAAAATACTATGACAATAAGTAGCATCACAATATACTTCAATAATCAATTAACAAAGAAAGTGGGCTTTACTAAAACTTGTCAGTTATATAGTTGTATATACAATAAAACAGCAAAAGGGGGTCAAACAAAGAAGTTTGACTAAATGAATTTATAATAATGTCTTTTGTAAGAAATAAGCAGAAACTGTCTCATTCCTTCAAATCAGTTTTAGAGAAAATTTTATTAGTAAATATAACATAAACTATTCCAAATACTAGTATAGTATATATTGACATGGTGATATAAAAATGACTAATAACTTATTAGGCTTATGATTAATATAGTAAAACATAATTTTAATATTTAGGTTTAATATATTTTTGACATAGTTTATTAACAGGAAATAGAGCGATATATACATATATCATATGCATATATAATATATTATATATGTATATATGTGTAATATATATATTATTTTCTTTTTTTTCCTGAGACAGATTTTCTTTGTGTATGTCTGGCTGTCCTGGAACTCGCTCTGTAGACCAGGACTAGCCTGAAAACTCACAGATATCTGCCTGCCTCTTTCTCCCCAGTGCTTGGATTAAAGGCATGTACCACCAAGGCCTGGCTCCAGACTCAACTTTCAAGAAGAATTAAAAGGTAGATAAACTGTTTGAAAAGATCACAAGAAGCAATCACATAGAAATTGAAGAGGACATTGATACCTACACACACCCACACAGCCACACACTCACATACATGCACACGGGAATGATCTGAACAGTTTCAAAACTGGAAATGAGACACTAAGAAATGGAGTGGTTTTAAAATGGAGGAGGAATGTAGTATTAAACAAATTAAAATCTCCACCTTCTCTAATAATGAAAAATAATCTAACGCATAGTGACATATGATGAACTCAGATTGTACCCACTGATAATAACAGCAGGGGATATAAATAACAGTTGTAATAATGAAATAGAAAGATGGATAGTCAAAGAGCCAGAGATCCACAGAAGGATGGAAAGAAGGAAGGCAATATTAGAATTCTTAATTTATGTCCCAGTATCATAGCTCAAGTAGACCAAAAACTTTCAATGAGTATAACAAAAATATGCCAAACACCACATGGAAATCTTCATAAGAACAAGTTATGAAGCAGTTAAAACAATATTTTAAAAATAATTTATTCAAAGAAATATTTGCTTTAACAGGCTATGGTTTAAATGCTGTGGAAAAAAAACCAAAATGTCTACTATTTACAACTGAGATATTCTTTGCTCAGAAATTCCTGAACTTAAAATAATAAAAAAGCAGCCAGACTGTATGTACAGACTACCTAGATACAGTCAGAGGTCACTGCACACCAGGTCCTATAGAAACAAGGCCAGTGCTAAAACGAGAAGGTGTCAGCTTCAGATTATTGTTTCTCTTCTATGAGAATGACTAAAGAGAGTGAACTGAACATTTCACTAAGGAAATCAGTAAAGAATCATCCAGTGAGACTAAGGAAACCTGAAGGAAGAAATTGCTATTGATGGTAATAAAATCTGAAAATTAAAAGTTCACTAAAGCTAAACTTGTGTATAGTCATATACACAAAAATATGATGTTGCTTATCTAATAATATGTAACTCAATATAAAATAAACATAACCAACACATATACAAATACATGCCAATACTTGTAATTATTATTAAAATGAATAAAGTAATGGAGAAAGCATAAAAAGAAAAAACTAACTACATGAATATATAGATAGGGAAATTATACTACATATGCCTTTGCATTATTTGTAACTATATATATGTATGTATCTATATGTCTATATTGCTAATTTTGTATATACATTGGTGTGAAATTATCTATAAGCTGATCATGAAAAGAAAGAAGGGGAAACACTTAGAAGAACATAAAAGGAAAAAATAGAACCTGTCAGTACGCAGGGAAGCAGCAAAAACGAGAAAAGTCTTACACTTAGGAAGTGAATTTAAAAGTCTAAATAAATTGCTTTCATGTGATAAAAGAGAAAATCAGTCACAGAGAACAGAAGTCAAGTGCATTAAAATTAAAAATTTTAATCTTCATGGGCAAAAAGTTAAGAAAACTTTTGATACCCATCCCCTAATGAGACAAACACCATGCTAAATGAAAGTGTTTTAGGAGTGAATTCTGATCAACTCCTCAGGATCACATGGTTCTAGATTTATAAGAAATATTACAGAATGCATGGAAGCATACATCTTTCATATTCATCATTCATAGAAGAGAAACAAAATTAGTATGATAAACCTGGAAATGTATTGGTTTAAAAAAAGTAGGGAAATTTCAGCTAGATTACACTTTCATAGTTGAAACATAACTAAAGAATGAAATGCTAAGCATTGTAAAAATTCAGGATGTAATTAAGTAGCTTTCTTCACAGAAACTTAAGTGTGCATGCATGCATACAAATGTATGACACACACACACACATAGACACACATACCCATAAATACACACACAAAAAACCACACACACACATATATATATTGGAGTGTAAGAAACAACATTTAATCTACAAAGACAACAAAATGTTTTTTTAAATTTGTTATAATAAGTTGACTTTTGTAAATCTGATCAAAATGATGATTTATGTTTGGTTCACATTTTACGCAAATAAAAAACAGTAATAAAGATAAAATAATACAAGAACACCATTGAATTATGGAAAATTGAAAGAATGTTTATTATTATTATAATTTCTCATGTATTAATAGTTTTTTTAATATTTTCCTAGAAGACAATTAAAATATATTTAATAAATTTTTAGCAGGAAAAGAAAAAGAAACAGAAAGTTCAAAAGTACATAGTAATATTTTATGTGATAATGTAACAGAAAAAATCATAAATAAGCAAAAGGTTGGGTACAAAATCAGAATAATAAAATTAATGAGACTTATTAATTATCGAAGATAGACTCAAACTCATGAGTATAATACTGTGACAAAAAAATACATGACAAGAAGCAGTTAAAATTAAAATAATAAATACATAAACATAAAGATAATAACCAATTTTAAAAATCATATTAATAAAATATAAAAAGTTATACACCTATCTACATATTTTAAATACTTCAAAAGTAAAAATATAAGACTTGCAGAGATTTAGTATTGTAAAAATGTAAGTTCAAACTAAATCTACAGATTTCTTGTGCTCCAAATAAAATACCAACAGACTTATTTTTGGAACTTGAACAAGCTGATTCTAAATTTCTTATGTAAAAATAAATATGAAAGATTTGGCAGTTTAGTTCTGAAGGAATGAAAAGTAGGACTGAGACTATGTTGATAAGATACATGTGTTAATACGACTGCAATTGTCTGGGGCAGCTGCCGGGGAAGAGCCTGATCAGAGCAGTAAAAAAGAAAAAGAAATAGTGAATACACATATAAGAATTTACTATATCATAAATTTCATACTTTAAAGCATATTGAGACTAATGCTGGAGGGAAACAACTACTAATTAAGAAAAGAATATGTTCTCCCTCAAAATCTTTTAGGTTCCTCAGAGACTTAAAATATAATAGTAAAAATTTAAAATCACTAGAATATCAAAATATTTGAAAATCATTTTGTTGTGGTGGTACTCTTCTATGGAATCATTCAGAATTGTAAAAGACGTTTGTTGGCAACCACAAAAAGGTTATGATAGTCTATATCTCATCCATCTAGAAATAACATAAAGTGTTCTGCTTATTAAGCAGCATTATTTCTATTGCTTGTAATAGATCCACATATGAAAATCTAAATTATACTGAAACTGGAATATTGGTAAGTATAGAAGAAAATAGTTTTACATCTTAAATTAGATGAATTCGAGATGGTCTTTGACTCAAAAATGTCTTTTAAAGATTCTGTAGAGTCTTCCACAAACAAAGAAATTGGAGGAAGTGTACTCAGTGTAGCTTTCTTGAAAGAACAAAAGCTACTAAAATCTTTAAATGCTACATGACAATAAATTAATTAGAATATATTTCAGGGAACCTGTAAAACAAACACTCTTGAGGTTTGTAAAGCAAATAACACGACAGGTGATGAATGGGTCTCTAAAATACAAGATTAAAAGCGGGGGGGGGAGAAACATATATATATATATGTATATATATACACAAATATATATGTATATATACACACATACACACACATATATATGTATATATATGATATATTTTATATGAATATACAATATATTCATATAAAAATGTTTCAGAATACAAACTGAAGACTTTAACTTACTATTGAATTTGTAATCAAATATATGATTATTAGTTTTTCTATAGCTATATTTTTCTGCACATATAATTCTTAGAGGATAAACAAAAGAGCAGACAAATATGATAAAGTACTTCTTAGCCTTATTATAAACTTTATTTATACAATAAGCTATATAATAAGTATTAAAATTCATTTAAAAGCTTCATAATTTTATGTTTTAACTCTTCTTCATAATGTTTATCCTCTCAAGAGAAAATTAATATAAAGTCCACAAGGAGACTAACGGATACTCCACAAAACTACAATATTTTGAACTTCTAATGATGTGTCAGAAAATATCCACGTACTTTAAATCATCTATAAGGACAGCACCAATGTTTATGCCAAAATGGACTGGGAAAAACCTGGGAAGTCTCAACCCTACACAGAATTGCAGATAATTGAGAAAATGCAAATTTCTTGGAGGTAAAAGCACACCAATTTTTTCTAGTGCCAAATGGTTAGTCTGAAAAAAAAAAAAAAAGCCAAGCAAGTAACATTATATAGACTGTGAGAGTTGTATTTAGGAATTTATATGTATATAAGTTTACATATATGCAGGCTATAATGCATTGAAAACGAAGTCATGAATTTGAAATAGAAAAGGGAGGTACATATAAGGGGATACAGAAGGAGAAAAGGTAATGGAGAAATGTACTTATATTTTATCTCAATAATTAAAAGATTAATAGTATTCATGTAATTTAGAAGAAAGAACACTAGGAATGCATCCAGATCATATGGTTTGGAGTTGGCTATCTCACCTTCTTTGCCAAGTTATTCAATCTGTTAAAGCCTCAATTTCTTGATGGCAACATTGACCTCTGAGCAGCACCTTTACAATGCAGTTGTGAAGAATACACTCTGATATATTAATATTGAATACAGATTTCAAGACATTTAGACTTTTGGTAGGATTGTACAAAAGAGATTATCTTTGTGGTATTGGCTACAGCATTATCTTTGGGTCAGAGAATGGCTAGAGGTCCCAACAGATCCAAAAGTAAATTTTAAAAACTATAATAACAAGAGAATAGAAACCACATGCAACTAAATAGTTTCAGCTCACTGAGGTGGCCCTAACCAACATGGAAAGCTCAGAGAAGCCTGTAGGTTCTAGTCAGCTAGATACATCTTGATAGTTTTAAAAATACTCTTTAATTTGTTGTTGCTATTAATGACCCGACTGAGAATTCTTAGGGTCTACTAAAGAACCATTTTATTTGTTAGTTAGGACTGTCTCTTTTCTACCAAATTTCGTTTCTCTCTGTTTTCTGCCTCTTATTCCATTACATAAATAGAGAGCTTTGCCATATGTGTAATTTGCTTCAATTTCACTCTTTATCCCCTTATAGAAAGTTGTTTTTAAGTGGACTATACCAACAGACTGAGAGGTGCTAACTAGATCAAACAGTTAATTTTGAAAAATCTGAAGCCATGACACTTGTTTAGGGAGGCTTTTTAAATTTAGTTTCTAGGAACTCTATATCACCATGACAGTTAATTCATACATCAGTGAGACTTGGTAAACAAATAACTCTCCAAGTTTTACCTAGTATTACTCCCTACCCCTTACCCAAAGAATGAACAACTGGAGGTGAATTTCTATAATGGATGAGCCTTCTGTCTGAGTATGCCATTACCTCATTCATTTAAAAGTCAATTTAGAACTTATGGACAGTGCCAAATTTACAACCCTGAGTCCAGACTCCTTTTTATAGTCTAGAGAAGAGTCATTGCATAAGTTGTCATGTTGCAAGCCTTTTGAGCCAACTCTACTCCATCACAGTCTTTTTCATGATAGGCAGAAGAGTTTCAGACATGAAGCCTATCCAATAACTTTAGGGCCATTAAAAATCAGCAAATGGAGCTGAAACTGACTCCCCATCACATTGTATGTGCTCATATCATCTGATCAGAATCATCTAATTTGGTAAAGGAAGTCAAGTTCTATAATGACCAAGATATTAACCACTTAAATTGCTGTTCACTCTGGGATGACAAGCTAATAATCAGGAAGTTTATAATTTCTTTGAAGAGCAATTCCATAAAATGTAAATAACAAAGGTCCAGAGAATAACACATTAGATCATCTTCTCTAACAAGAAAGGATGTCATGGCTGTTTGGGGAGTCAGCCTATTTGTGTGCACACCCTGTCTATAATTAGTGTTCTCTCTGGGGTTGACAAATTCTGCTAGGGTAGGATTACTTTTGCTATTTCACAGTATCACTGCTATATGAGGCTGGTTACATCATTCTAGCAAATGTCCAGTGCATGAGGAAACCGAGAGGTTTGGCTCAACCAGAGAAAGCTCAGGTTCAGTCACACATATCCACAATTTCCAATCTTGTATTTTCCCTGTGGCATTCTCGGCTCGAACCACACAAAAGTTTTCTACATGGTCAACATGAGCATTTCAGAAACATTATTTGGATTACTGGCTAACTGGAACAATAGTAAATGGAATAAAAGCTAAATATAACAAGAAATAAACTCATTGGTAAGAAAATTACATCCACAATAGCAGAAACAAGGTCAAAGGGTCTTGCATTTGAGATAAAATAAATAAACATTTTAAAGTTTTTTTTAAATATAAAGGATGTCTAAGTTTATTGTTTGTATGTGAGGGCAAATAGCTCAAGTACATGTACATGTACTTCAAAGTGTAGGATCAGCTAACAAAGTAATTCCTCTACACCCTTTCTCCTATAAAGCAGCTTTCAACTTTCTTGGACTGACATAAATATCATCATTTTCTTAGAAACTCCTTTCTGACTCTCCAAATGACTTATTCTCTCCCTTGAGCTCTCTCAAGACTTGTTCAAATTGCCTAATATGGAACTTACCATTTTAATATATTTAGGTATAGATTTATCTTCTTGAGATGAAGCCAGGTGTGATATTTGATTTATCCTTATAACCTAAAATCTAAGCAATTCATAAGGTGGATACATAATTTAGATGAGATGAATTGAGTTCAAATATGACTTGCATCTTCCATGAGATCGAATTATGCATGTAAGAGATCCCAGAGATTTAATGAATCACTTCATTATCTCCATAGCCACCATAACATTGTTGTGGTGTACTCTGCATTAGATAGGAACTTTATGCATATATTAGGCAAAAGAAAACCAAAGTATGCTGAAATTCTTGAGGAAATGTGAAAGGAATAAGGTAAGTTTCAGATACAAGATAAATTTCCTCTTCGTACTATCTCAAGGGCAACAGAGAAGTATGGTGGACAGAAAGAAGTAATTGCACTGAACTGCCTACTGTGGAAGAACATTAACTATCTGTTATCATTGTGGTACCAGTAAGTACTTACAAAGCAATGAATGGTTATTTATATTACAATAGTGATGCTTGTGGGACATTTTGAATAATTTCAGTTCAGGGTTTAAGTCTCTGATTGTCAAGCTTTCACAGGAGTAATTTCCTATCATGTTAGGAAAGGAATGCTTATTCATAATCTATTTCTTCATTCTTTAGTCATTAGTAAAAATGGGTCATATATCATGTCATGTTGTCAGTAACCTAGTTGTAATTGTGGCAGAATGGAAGTTTCAAAATCATGATTTCTTAGAGAAACCCTTAAAATCTCATTAGTGTCTGATAATTATACAAATATCTAAAGCTTGAAAATCACAAAACTAATGTCATCAGAAGATCAACTGTGATCGTGTTCTGGGGAGGTTTTCTCCCTCAACTTCCTGGGAACAAAAGTAGAAGGCAGCTTCAGGCTCTAACATGACATCCTATTTAGGAGGCAGAAGACTAAGTTCAGGGAAGCATCACATCGTGAGTGAGCGGATTCAGCAGTGGAGAACAGGAATATTAGAGCAACATCTCGAAATGCAGCTCTGAGACTGGAGAAGCCTCTCCACTTGTGATCGATTTGCATCTCTGCCTGTGTCTGAATTCATATTCCACAAGCACAGATGGAGGTGTGATAGATTTTTTTTCGAGCACATCTATTTATTCAGATACCGGATTCAGTCTCTGAGTAGGGAGATGGTAAAGGCTGCTGTGAGCAGATGGCACATAGGCACTATGACTTTCGAAACAACATTCTTTAAAGATAAGTGGCACAGTAATAATAATAATACTTAGCACATATATTGCACCTTTGGTCTGCCAACATTAACTAATTAATCTTCAGTAGACCCCTGTGAGATAAGTAAGTGCTTATAATTATCTCTATTATGCAGTCAAGTCAAGTAAGAATGTGTCGGCACATACTGTGGAAGACTTGGCCCAAGTTAAAGGCCGGGTGGATCCAATTTGCATGGCTCTTTAAGATTTCTGCTCTAGTAGAAGAGACTAGTATTTCTAGACACACTGCTGTTTGAGGCATCAAGTAGATTGGAAGCAAGATATCATCCACCAGACATACTTCATTCAGAGAGTTTATGCTATAGATTTCTAAATTGGGCAATGGGACAGGTAAGTCATTTCTTGAAAGTTCAAGAGGATGTGGGTGGCCAGGAGCAGGAGTGAAACTTATAAGGCCTTCACATTTGAAGAAAACAATTGGACTGCCAACATCTCTTTTAAGGCTGTTTTTTAAATTATTGTGCAAAATAAGGATTTTGAAGAAATGTAAGGATTCCCTTGCCATTAGACATGTCCAAGAACTTTCATCTGCAGGTTGTTGGAGTTTGAACTATTACTTTGGTGAGAGAGATTAATATTCCATTGGAAAAAAAGGACTTCTGAGTTAATCAATGATGCTGTGGAATTGCTTAAATTCTGAAGCTTTGGTGGTGACATACAAAGATGTCCATCTTAGGGATATGAAATTGGATGTTACTGAACTGTGCCATCATATTAAGAGATCTGAGCCTGCATTTGGAAAGATATAAGAAAATTAAAACCCTTTATAAATGGGTGAATCAATAAACAAACCTTGCTATGCCTTTAATCTCCGCATTTGGGAGGCAGAGGCAGGCAGATTTCTGAATTCAAGGCCAGCCTGTTCTACTGACTCAGTTCCAGGACAACCAGGGCTACACAGAGAAACCCTGTCTCGAAAAACAAAAAAACAAAAAACAAAAACAAAACAAAACAACATCTCCCAAAACAAAAAACAAATAAAAAACAGACAAACAAAAAACAAACCTCAACTTACCATGAGAATCCATAAACAAAATATTTAGGAATGACTCTTACTATGTGACATGTGATAAGTAAGCAATATTTTACCCCTCACTCTAACTCTTAGAAGTATGACTTGGGTCAAGACATAAACTTTCAGGTTTAGCTTCCTCATCTGTAGAATATATCTTAATTCATCAACCATATCAATGTCCAAAGATCCAAGGCCATCCCACTTCCTCTCAACTTTGTAAATCAGTTATCATGACTACTTTATATATTTTTATTTTTATTATGATATATTTTAGTTTAATTTGAGGAATATAATTACCCTTTACCCCCAACTTTTCTCTTCAATTTTTGAACTAGATTCTTTTATGCAAAGGATCTCAAACTTAAATCTCAAAGAATAAGAGGATTAAATGAAAGCAATTTGAATGTGATAGTCAGAATCACATTATGGGCTGCATGTCCTGACTATGGGCACACAGATTCAAAGTTTTGTATACAAATCAAACCTGAAACCCAGGATGCTTCTTGGTCCAGAGAGATCGCCTTCCTTAGGAACTGTTTCTCCCATTCCCTTGGATGACAATGTTTTCTCCCCTTTCCTCTTAACTAGTCTTTATTTTTATATATTTTATATTAAACTTATATCTGTCCACAATCCAACAGCCAATATCAAATTAAATGTAGAAATACTTGAAACAACCCCACTAGAATGAGGGACAAGAAAAGGCTGCCCACTCTCTTCGTATCTATTCAGCATAGTACTTGAAGTTCTAGCTAGAGCAATAAGACAACAAAAAGAGATCAAGGGGATACAAATTGACAAGGAAGAAGTTATGGTATCACTATTCACTGATGATATGATAGTATATATAAATGATACCAAAAATTCTACCAGAGAACTACTACAGATGAAAACAACTTCAGCAACGTGGCTGGATATAATATTAACACAAAAACTCATTATCTTTCCTTTAGACAAATGATAGAGGGGCTGAGAAAGAAAATAGTGAAACAATACCCTTTATAATAGGCACAAATAATATAAAATATCTTGGTGTAACTCTAAACAAAGAAATGATCTATATGATAAGAACTCAAAGAAGACCTCACAAGATAGAAACAATTCCCATGCTCATGAATTGGTAGGATTAACATAGTAAAAATGGACATCCTACCAAAAGTAATCTTCAGATTCAATGCAATCCCCATCAAAATTCCAATGCAACTTTTCATAGACCTGGAAAGAACAATTATCAATTTCATATGGAAAAACAAAAAAACCTAGGATAGCGAAAATAATTCTTAACAATAAATGAAATTCTGGGAGAATCAGCATACCTGACTTAAAATTGAACTAAAGAGGAGTACTGATAAAAAGCTGCATGGTATTGGTACAGAGACAGAGAGGTTGATCAATGGAGCAGAATCAAAGACCCAGAAATGAACCCATAACCCTATGGACATTTTATCTTTGACAAAGAAGCCAAAAATATACAATAGAAAAAATATAGCATCTTCAATAAATGATGCTGGTATAACTGGCAGCCTTTTATGTAGAAGAATGAACCCAGATCCATATTTATCACCTCATACAAAGTTCAAGTTCAAGTGGATCCAAGACCTCAAGATAAAACCAGATACACTGAATCAAATAGAAGAGAAAGTGAGAAAGAGTCTCGTCTCAAATTCATTGGCACAGGGAGATTTCCTAAACAGAACTCCAATGTCTCAGGCTCTAAGTTCAGCATGAGAACTCATGAAACTGAAAAGCTTCTGTAAGATAAAAGACACAGTCAATAAGAGAACTTACAGGTTGGGTAAAACATCCTCACTAATCCCATAGAGTGACAGAGTTATATCCAAGATATACAAAGAACTCAAGAAGCTAATCTCCAAAAACAAAATAATCCAGTTTAAAAATTGGGTACAGAGCTAATCAGAGAGTTCACAATAGAGGAATCTGAAGTGTCAGAGAAGCACTTAAAGAAATGTTCAAAGTCATCAGTCATCAAGGAAATTCAAATCAAAATGACCATGAAATTCCACCTTGAACCAATCAGAATAGCTAAGATCAAATACTGAGGTGTCAGTACATGCTGGTGAGGATGTGGAAAAAGAGGAACACTCCTCCATTGCTGCTGGTATTGCAGAGTGGGACAACCACTCTGGAAATCATTCTAGTGGTTCATCAGAATAATGGAAATAAATCTATGTGAAGATCCACTGTACCACTCCTGGGTATATACCCAAAAGATTCTCCACCAAACCACAGGGACATGTGCTCCACTATGTTCATTGCAGCTTTATTTGTAATAGCCAGAAGATGGAAACAACCCAGCTGTCCTTCACACAAAGAATGGAAACAGAAAATATGATTCATTAACACAATGGACAACTATTAAAAAAAAACACATAATGAGTTTTGCAGAGAAATGGATGGAATTAGAAAATATCACAGAGTGAGGAGGTAACCAAGACCCAAAAGTACATACATGGTATGAACTCACTAATAAGTAGATGCTAGCCAAAAAGTACACAGTTCATAGGATACAACCCACAGAACTTAAAAAGTTTAACCAGCAGAAAAGCCCAAGTGAGGATACTCCAATATCATTTGGAAGAGGAAAGTAGTCACAAGAGTCAGAGGTAGGGAGGGATCTGCATGTGAGAGGGCAGAGAGATGAGAAAGGGGAACAGGATCAGGTATTGGGGGGCATAGGAAAGAAGCCCAGAAGGTCAGCAGAATGAATCAAAATATGCACGCTTTAGGGGTGGACTGTGGGAGAATCCTCTAGAAAGTACCAGAGACCTGGAAGGTAAGAGCCTCTCAGGACTCAATGGGAATGACCTTAGATGAAATATCCAACAGTGGGGAGAGGTAACTCAAAGAATCCATCTCCATTAGATAGACAGGGCCTCAAGTGGTAGGATAAAGTTGCCAACCTACAGTTAGAATATCTGACCCAGAATTGTTCTTGTCTAAAAACTACAGGGACAAAAAAAATGAAGAAGAGACTGAGAGAAAGATGGTCCAGTGACTAGCACAATTTGGTATCTATCTCATGGGGAGGCACTAAGGTCTGACACGATTACTTATGGTGTGGTGTGCTTACAGACAGGAGTCTAACATGGCTGTCCTCTGAAAGACCTAAACAGCAGCTGACTGAGACAATTGGTCTCAGATACTTATACCCAACCATTGAACTGAAGTCAGAAACCCCTATAGTTGAGTTAGGAGAAGGATGGAAGAAGCTGAAGAAAATATCAACCCCATAGGAAGACCAGCAATTTCAACTAACCCAGACCACTGGGAGCTCCCAGACACAGCCACCAACCAGGCAGCATACCTGAGCTGGTCTCAAGCCCGGACATGTATGTCAGAAGACTGTCTGATCTGGCCTCAGTGGAAGAGGGGGAAGGCCCCAGGGAGGAGGGATACCTGGTGGGAGAAGAGCATCTTCTCTGAGAGAGGGGGAGGAAAACTGGGATTAGGAACTCTGGGAGGGGGAACAGAGAAGGAGCAACTGCTGGATTGTAAATAAAAAGAAAAGTTAATACTAACAACACAAAGAAATAAATAAAACATTCCTATAAATATTGTTAGGTAGTAACATCCTTAAAACTGAAGTATGAGTAGCGATTTAATGACTACCTTTTATGTTTTTTAGAATTACAGAAAGAAAGAAATATACTGTAGCTAGTGATTAAAAATGTTTATATCCAAGTACTCCCATGAAGTCCATTCTGACTATTGAGTTCATAATATTCTTGTGTGTAGAGCTTAGAAGCTTCATCATCTGTACATCCATTTGGATCAATTAATGACATGTGCGGGATGTAATTTCTTAGCTATTGTATTTACAGTTTTATCTTTCATAGGCCATATACACTCATAGCTCAAGATACCATGATTATTAAACTCACACACACACATACAATACAATGATGACTATACCTGGAATATAAAAATCTAACAAATATTATAGTTTGATTATCATATTTTAATACTCTGTAAAATATGTCTTCTGCCATGCCTAGAACACAGAAATGTTCATAAAGGTGTCTTGCATGTTTACAACAACCCATTAACCATTGAGTTACCTATGTAATTTAAGATAAACTACTTTCAGGTAGGTAATATTAGCTTATCTGGTGGAGAAAGAAATTAAGGTTGAAAACAGATAAGAAAATTAAAAGTGAACACCCAAATAGGGTGTAAACCATTAGAGGACTGAGGGATCCTGAGTCTAAGTTTATCTATGGGAAAAACTCATCAGTGACATACTCTTTCTGCAACACTTGGACTCTTTCAATGTTTGGTACATTCTTAATATATCACTTAGCATTCTAACTTCAGCTTTACTGTTAGTTGTCAGGGAGTAATTAAAATTAATTGAAGAGTATTACATCATAATAGTTGACTGAAAATAGGGAAGATCATTGGCCAATGAGATGATAACCAAAACAGATGATCTCTGAGACTTTTCCTAAAGTTTTTACACTTAATCACGTTATTCTCTACAGGTGGAAAATCCTTAAAAATTGAAGTACTTTTCGTCACAGGCCCCAGGCTGCCTCTCACAAAATCATTGTCAGAAACCATGACGGTTTTTATTAATGTCTAAAAGATTTTAATTTGTTTCATTTTATCCACAGTAATTAATCATCCATCAGTGTTTGTATGTAGTGTTTGAAATTTTATTTTTCTATTAATGTCAAGTTTATATTAAATTAACCATAATACAAAGTAGAAACCAAGAGCAGTCATCTCCATCCATCAAGAGCTAGTGTTGATGACAAACAGTGATGTGTTTTTGCTGCAATACTAACTTATTCACTTATATCTCTCATTATATACTAGGTATCAAATCTTAAAAAATGTTAAAAATGAGGAAAATTATAGATATTAGTTAGGTTTCTTCCTGAAATTATTAAAAATAGCTACTTTAGATTCTGATAATGAAAAAATAAGTATGCCAACTTCAGTGCATAACATTGGAAACATCACAGTAATAAAAGCAGATCTAAAATATTCTTACAATTAGTTCTGTATCAAAAATAACCATCATATCACCTTACTTATTATTAAAGTTTTCTATATTACTATTTTTCTTTTTTTATGGTGAAATCTCTCTCTCTTACTCTCTCTCTCTCTCTCTCTCTCTCTCTCTCTCTCTCTCTCTCCCCCATGAGCACGTGTGTGTGCACGCACACACACACACACACACACACACACACATGCATACACACACATGCACACATATACACATCTCCTTTGAGAACACCTCTTTTCCTAATTTAGAAATCTAGCTATAGGGGCTATTAGGACACTGGAAGCTGTGCCACCTGTATGACAACTACAGTCCAACAAGTTTGATGTTAAAATTTCTACAGTTGAACATAAAACTTTCTTGTTTGCTGAGTACTAGAAACAAAGCTCAGTAAAATACCATAAATAAAAAGAAAACACTATATGATATTAGCGTATATGTTGACCCCAACTCCTAATTCACAGTCGAAGTCTGGGAAATATTGCAATTGTAAAGTAAAAGGGAAAAGGAAAAGGAAAGGGACAGAAACTAGGTCAACATTAGAGATGTTGTGAACACATCATTTTTAACCTGATGGTGATGGAAACTCCCAATAATGACACAACTAAAGGAGAAAACTCAATTCTCCTTATTGATTTCACATTCACTTTCTTCTCCATCAGTTCTCAGAGATCACTTTCTATAATATTTGTTCTCGGGTCCACAATGCTGTACAGGTGAGGCTGTCTCAGCATGAATCTATCTTCTTGTTGAGGGACTGCCAATTATTTGTAGTGAAGCTAAAACAGAAGAAGAAGAGGAAGAAGAAGAAGAAGAAGAAGAAGAAGAAGAAGAAGAAGAAGAAGAAGAAGAAGAAGAAGAAGAAATATTA